>CANNZV010004609.1:0-38456 GCA_947561585.1 Caprella mutica
CTCTTTTCCTCTGATAGTATATCATCACAGTGACTCTTTTCCTCAGATAGTACATCATCACAGGGACTCTATTTTTCCTCTGATGTGTAATCATCACATGGACTCTTTTTCTCTGATAGTACACATCATAGTGACCTCTTTTCTCTGATAGTACATCATCACAGTGACTCTTTTCTCTGATAGTACATCATCACAGTGACTCTTTTTCTCTGATTAGTACATCATCACAGTGACTCTTTTTTCTGATAGTACATCATCACAGTGACTCTTTTCTCTGATAGTACATCATCACAGTGACTCTTTTCCTCTCTGACAGTACATCATCACAGTGGCTCTTTTCTCTGATATACCTCATCACAGTGACTCTTCTCTGATGTACATCATCACAGTGACTCTTTTCTCTGATAGTACATCATCACAGTGACTCTTTTCTCTGATAGTACATCATCACAGTGACTCTTTTCTCTGATAGTACATCATCACAGTGACTCTTTTCTCTGATAGTACATCATCACAGTGACTATCTTTTCTCTGATAGTACATCACCATTTCCAGTGTTTTGCTCCCCTCAAACTGTCTGAAAATTCTTGGTAATCGGCTTCCCTTTTCGTTATTTACAAGTACAGACACTACGACCTCTTCCTTTCTCTCTCTGCCTCCCTTACAGGTAAATACGAGTCAAATTGACTCAAAATTTGAGTTTTCAATTTGTACTAAAAGTGGCTCTAAAATATGAGTCAATTTGACTCATCCTAATATTTAACTCAAAAACAAGAGTCATATTGACTCTTAATTCATAGTCAGATTGACTCAGGTAGAGTCAATCAAGAAAATTGGAGTTTTGCTGTCTTGACTCAAACTATGAGTCAGGTTGACTTGCAATTTTTTCAATGTCCTCTCTCTCGTCACCTCTTCCTATTCCTCTTTTTACCTCTCTATCTTCCTCTTTTCTTCCTCTTCTCTTATTCTTCTTCTCTTATTCCTCTTCTCTTATTCATCTTCTTATACACTTTTCCTCCTATCACTCCTTTCTATACTTCCCTATCTAGAATCTACAGCACATAGCGGATGATTGAAATGCAATTTCCGTTGCCTCTTCCACACAGTGTTTTCATCACTGTCAGTGTGGTGTGTAATGGATTCTTAGGGATAAAAACCATTGGGGGAGAGAGGGGCCCAGTGTTAGGTAATCGGTTTGGCTTGCATAGGCTTCAGTACAAATTATTTTAGGGTGTAAATCCCCCACACCATTTTTCAGTGTGTTCCTATCACGTCATTTTACATGTATAGTACCTATAACGTTATATCCAAAATAAATCAATTTCACGGTTAATAGAATAGGGTAACTTCCCAGTTATTGGAGGGTTGTACATTATCGATCATATAAGCAAAATTGTGTAATTCAACATTTCTAACTTGGTATTTTAATTTATATATATTCCCTCATAAGATCGAAAATGTGAAACTGTTCGGTAACTTGGAACTTATTCTATTAAATGTTACGAATACAAACTTGATATATTTAAATATAAAGAATAAATTTGAGTTGTGAAATTTGATTAAAGAAATTAAATTATAATTATTTAACAATTCAGCGAATCGTCTGTAAATTTCAAAATCAGTCCTTTTTACTCCCTAATTGTCTTTACTACCACATTCAAATAATTGATAAAATTGATAATAATTATTGATGAATTTGATAATAATTATTGATAAAATTGATAATAATTATTGACAAAATTGATAATAATTATTGATAAAATTGATAATAATTATTGATAAAATTGATAATTATTATTGATAAAATTGATAATAATTATTGATAAAATTGATTATAATTATTGATGAATTTGATAATAATTATTGATAATATTGATAATAATTATTGATAAAATTGATAATAATTATTGATAAAATTGATAATAATTATTGATAAAATTGATAATAATTATTGATAAAATTGATAATAATTATTGATAAAATTGATAATAATTATTGATAAAATTGATAATAATTATTGATAAAATTGATAATAATTATTGATGAATTTGATAATAATTATTGATAAAATTGATAATAATTATTGATAAAATTGATAATAATTATTGATAAAATTGATAATAATTATTGATAAAATTGATAATTAATTATTATTGATAAAATTGATAATAATTATTGATGAATTTGATAATAATTATTGATAAAATTGATAATAATTATTGATAAAATTGATAATTAATTATTATTGATAAAATTGATAATAATTATTGATGAATTTGATAATAATTATTGATAAAATTGATAATAATTATTGATAAAATTGATAATAATTATTGATAAAATTGATAATAATTATTGATAAAATTGATAATAATTATTGATAAAATTTATAATAATTATTGATAAAATTGATAATAATTATTGGCAGAGAACCCCCCTCCATAAAATACCCCCCCCCCCCCCCCCCAAACCAAATCCTCACCAGTGGTCCAATCACGCATTTATTTACGGTAGTTCCCTCAACTTTATTTATTGCTACACAAGAAATGGTCCAGAAAAAGAATTGATTGCCCTGTTTATGCGCAGAAATTAGCATTTGGTGATGCAGAAATAGTACATAGGAGGAAAATGTTCGTAGCCGGAGATGAGTTATGGTGGGGTCATAGAAGATTGAGAGAGAAAACTATGGTGGGGTTATAGAAGATTGAGAGAGAAAACTATGGTGGGGTTATAGAAGATTGAGAGAGAAAACTATGGTGGGGTTATAGAAGATTGAGAGAGAAATATATGGTGGGGTCATAGAAGATTGAGAGAGAAAGTTATGGTGGGGCCATAGAAGATTGAGAGAGAAAGTTATGGTGGGGCCATAGAAGATTGAGAGAGAAAACTATGGTGGGGCCATAGAAGATTGAGAGAGAAAGTTATGGTGGGGTCATAGAAGATTTAGAGAGAAATTTATGGTGGAGCCATAGAAGATTGAGAGAAAAAGTTATGGTGGGGCCATAGAAGATTGCGTTTCAATCTTCTATGGCCCCACCAAAATCTTTCTTAAGTTGTATCAAAAACACTCGTTATTATTTTCTTTATAATAACTTCAGGTTATACAACAGGTCTTCTTTTCCTACTAATTATGATGTAGCACCTCCAACTTACTTTTCGGCTCTAATGAATTTATAATATCTTGTCCAAAGGATTTAAAATAGTGGCTACATCAGTCGTTTGGAGGAAAATGAAGAGGATCTTTGTGAAAAAGGATGAAAGAAAGTGTAGAATTAATTAAGGACATGAAAAATTCATCAGTATTGCAAATTACTTGTGTACTAATTACTTTATCATTTCTATAAAATCCTTCTAATAAACACGAAACATAGGCATATTAAATATTCAAAAACTGGAAGTTGATTTAAAAAAACATCTCATTTGTGCTTTCAATGAAAGCGTACATATATGTTTGACATGTCGGTTAAAGGTCCCCTCCACTCTAATTTTTTTATTACTCTATTCATTAGAACTAAGGTTACTGATTATAAGACTACATCCATTTAAAAATTGGTTCTACATTTTTATTATATTATGTCATTTAAGTCATTCTTGTGATTTTACTTCCACCCTCTGAATTTCAAGCAAAGAAAAAGAATCCATTGAATCTTGAAAAATTCAAAACTATAATAAAGCTTTTAGACATATTATAAATGGCTACCTAAACCGCTATCTAAATACCATTATCCTAAGCACATCAGGTACCTGAAAGTGAACCCATATATATTTTTGTTAACTGTTATATCTTATATAACCTTAGATCTTAGATTCCACAACTGATATGTCCTCTTATGTCATAAGGAGTTAAAATGATACCAGTTTCATCTTACTACCAGTGATAGTGTATATGAAGACTTGAAATGTCGGAAACACTTCTAGAACAAATTTAGAACTAAGCTTATTTTAAGGTAACTAACTATATACACTATAAATTGAATATAATTTTTAAAAAATAACAATGTGGTTTTATAGCTGGTAAAAATTTACAATAGCCAAAGAAAACCACACAAAGATACGTTGGTTTTTGTTGAAGTTATGGCGATTTCAATTTCGTACCCGTTTTTTTTTTTGTTTTTTTTTTGACTCGTAATGTATAAGTTCATTGTGAGATTAATATAGCTTTATTTAATTTACATGAACTTTATATATTAGCTCTATGAAATCTATACCATTCTTGCATAATTCCTTGTTATATACTTACAGACATGAATTTATGGAGAGTCATCTTTTGCTTGCTCAGCACTTTTTCAGTTGCCTCTTCATCATTCTGAGCTGCAAAGTGACACCGACAGACCGCAAGATATGACCACATTATGCTAATAGCTTTAGAAGTTTATAATAGCTTTTTATACTATTATAAGCAAAAGGCAAAGTTATGGTGGGCCATAGAAGATTAAGAAGAGACTACACTTAGACTTCTATGACCCCACCACAAATTTTGGTTAAGCCACTGAGTAATTATATCAATGATTTGTTTTCTATTACATATATCCCAAAAAGTGATTTATTTATCTATATATACTTCGAATAAATAATATATCTGTTCAAACACAATATTGTTGATGCTTTTTATCTTTTAAATTTATAACAAATAATGATCAGAGTCTTATTTTTCCGCAGTTTCCAATGATGAAATATATAGGACAGTAATTTATAAACCATTATTGCTAAAAGATTGAAATAGGTTTCATTTTGAAGATAAGAATTACAAGTTTTATTTCATAATAAATTTTGCATTACACTGCCACCACCAGGCTCAATAAACTTATCAAGACGAAAATCCTATTTTTATCACATTCTGTATAGACTATCAACATGGAAAGCTGATAAAAGTATCCCATTTAAAAGATCTGTAATTTGTAAACAACCATTGAAGCTAGAAGACTGAAATAGGTTTCATTTAAAAGAAGAGAGTCTCAAATTTAATTAGATATCATTCATACGTAAATAAGATGTGTTGGAACATCTTTAGAGCTGCAATTTCATTAGTGGTATATTATTTAAAAAGAAGCCACAATTACCAGTGGGATAGAGAAAACTTATCCTTGTGGGGATGTCTATAAAAATGGACCCGTGATGACTACAATTTATCAATTTTAGGCACAAAATGGAACACTAGTATATATAATAATAATTGAATGAAATTTTGTTACGCGATTTTGTTATAGTCACGGTATAGTGACTATACAGGACATAATTTATATTTGAGAAGTTCAGGCTATGAAGAATCATCAAGGACAGAAACATTAATTATCGATGATTAAACGAAATAATTGAGAAAATTTTCTGCTGCAACATAAATAAAGAAAACTATTGTTCATTTAATCTTAACATGTCATGTAACGCATTTATTTGACACCGTTTCAATTGGAACACCGTCAAGAACCTATGCTAATACTCTATAGCTACAGAACATGATAAAAAACGTTTTTCATTTTGATAAGTTTATTGAGTCTGGTGGTGGTCAGGTAATGCTAAATTTATTATGAAATAAAATTCGGAATTCTTACCTTCTAAATGAAACCTATTTCAATTTTCTAGCAGTAATAGTTCACAACTTACAGCCCATTGAAATCAGCTACTTTTTTGCGGACACCCTGTACAACATTATTTGCACCAATAGTTTAAGAAATCTATTCATATATGGAAAAGGCAAAATATAAAAATATGGAAGTACTTGGTAACTATTAAATGCAATAAAAAAAACAATTTATTTCAGTCGAAGTGAAGTGATATAAAATAATTACTAGATATTTCCAATAACTACATTCGTTCATACATATATAGTTATATACATAGTCATTCACATTAAATGATTTACGATGTCATACGGATTATTGATGCAAATTCTGTAATCGTTTACTTTAGTATTCTTCATATATAAATATTGAAATTTATTCCATGTCTCAGGAATCGAGAATAAAAATTGAAAAAACAGTTCCACACAGCTCCACACTGCTCCACACAGTTCCACACAGCTCCACACAGTTCCACACAGCTCCACACAGCTCCACACAGCTCCACACAGTTCCAAACAGTTCCACACAGTTCCACACAGTTCCACACAGTTCCACACAGCTCCACACAGTTCCACACAGTTCCAAACAGTTCCACAAAGTTCCAAACAGTTCCACACAGTTCCAAACAGTTCCACACAGTTCCAAACAGTTCCAAACAGTTCCAAACAGTTCCACACAGTTCCAAACAGTTCCACACAGCTCCACACAGTTCCACACAGCTCCACACAGTTCCACACAGTTCCAAACAGTTCCACAAAGTTCCAAACAGTTCCAAACAGTTCCACACAGTTCCACACAGTTCCACACAGTTCCAAACAGCTCCACACAGTTCCACACAGCTCCACACAGCTCTATACAACTCCACACAGCTCCACACAGCTCTATTCAACTTCACACAGCTCCACACAGCTCTATACAACTCCACACAGCTCCACACAGCTCTATTCAACTCCTCACAGCTCCACACAGCTCTATACAACTCCACACAGCTCCACACAGCTCTATTCAACTCCACACAGCTCCACACAGCTCTATTCAACTCCACACAGCTCTATACAACTCCACACAGCTCCTCACAGCTCTATACAACTCCACACAGCTCTATTCAACTTCACACAGCTCCACACAGCTCTATACAACTCCACACAGCTCCACACAGCTCTATTCAACTCCTCACAGCTCCACACAGCTCTATACAAATCCACACATTTCCTCACAATTCCACACAGCTCCTCACAGCTCTATACAACTCCACACAGCTCCACACAGCTCTATTCAACTTCACACAGCTCCACACAGCTCTATACAACTCCACACAGCTCCACACAGCTCCACACAGCTCTATTCAACTCCTCACAGCTCCACACAGCTCTATACAAATCCACACATTTCCTCACAATTCCACACAGCTCCTCACTCCAATCCACCTCCCCCTTAATTCCGAGTAATGTATTCCCACATCAAATTCCCTGTGAAAGCTCATTACAGTTTTCTAATATCAGTTTATTCTTTGCAAGATAAGAAGTGAGCTCGACAAGCTAATATTTTAGACTGTCTGGAGTATTCATGAGTGATATTAGGAACGAGTTATTTACATACGGCAGAAAAACAGGAAGCAATATTTCTAGCGTGGAATTGGGTGAGGCTTTTTCTACTTCATACTGGCTGGAAAATTGCATCTGGTAATGGGAATAATAATATGAGATACTATTTTCAGTACCTTTTAGATTGAATGTACAACTCCTCTTTAATGAAATCATGTATAGTGAATGTAGTGTCATGAGTAAGGAAGTAGCCTCTATAGTGTACGAACAATAATGGAAAATTCATTGGCATGATACTTTGTATGTCAATTGTAAAACAAAAGAAAATTTTATTTGCTTCATTATCTTTATTGAGAAAGAAACAATTCAACCGCTATTAATACCTTGTCTAATATCAAAATTATACTTATGTATAATTTAATTATTTTAATATCCAAATATCTCATCACACTTTCCCTAAAATTGATGCCATATTAGAGAATAAATAATTAATACAATTTAATATTCAGTAGGTACTGCTGCATAGGAAATAATGAATCATCACTCCATTAACTTTCTGCTAAAATAAAATTCAAATAATTTCATCCGTGCATTAGGCTAGTGAAAAACTACGGAACAATAGGCGAGAGGAGAGGGGGATATCTAACATTATTAATATTCTATATATATACTTTAAAGAGCCGTACACACGTAGGGTTTTTTCAGTAAAAAAAACTGAAAAAAAAACCTACTTGTGTACGGCCCTTTATTTATTAAACTATAGTAGGATTCATATATTATGGAATACAAAAATTTATGTATCTCTGTGTGTACCGATTGATTATCTCTGTGTGTACCGATTGATTATCTCTGTGTGTACCGATTTATTATCTCTGTGTGTACCGATTGATTATCTCTGTGTGTACCGATTTATTATCTCTGTGTGTACCGATTTATTATCTCTGTGTGTACCGATTGATTATCTCTGTGTGTACCGATTTATTATCTCTGTGTGTACCGATTTATTATCTCTGTGTGTACCGATTTATTATCTCTGTGTGTACCGATTGATTATCTCTGTGTGTACCGATTGATTATCTCTGTGTGTACCGATTTATTATCTCTGTGTGTACCGATTTATTATCTCTGTGTGTACCGATTTATTATCTCTGTGTGTACCGATTTATTATCTCTGTGTGTACCGATTTATTATCTCTGTGTGTACCGATTTATTATCTCTGTGTGTACCGATTTATTATCTCTGTGTGTACCGATTTATTATCTCTGTGTGTACCGATTTATTATCTCTGTGTGTACCGATTGATTATCTCTGTGTGTACCAATTTATTATCTCTGTGTGTACCGATTTATTATCTCTGTGTGTACCGATTTATTATCTCTGTGTGTACCGATTTATTATCTCTGTGTGTACCGATTGATTATCTCTGTGTGTACCGATTGATTATCTCTGTGTGTACCGATTGATTATGTCTGTGTGTACCGATTAATTATCTCTGTGTGTACCGATTGATTATGTCTGTGTGTACCGATTGATTATGTCTGTGTGTACCGATTGATTATATCTGTGTGTACCGATTGATTATCTCCATGTGTGTACCGATTGATTATCTCTGTGTGTACCGATTGATTATGTCTGTGTGTACCGATTGATTATCTCTGTGTGTACCGATTGATTATATCTGTGTGTACCGATTGATTATATCTGTGTGTACCGATTGATTATCTCTGTGTGTACCGATTGATTATATCTGTGTGTACCGATTGATTATATCTGTGTGTACCGATTGATTATATCTGTGTGTACCGATTGATTATGTCTGTATGTACCGATTGATTAGGTCTGTGTGTACCGATTGATTATGTCTGTGAGTACCGATTGATTATATCTGTGTGTATCGATTGATTATATCTGTGTGTACCGATTGATTATCTCTGTGTGTACCGATTGATTATGTCTGTATGTACCGATTGATTAGGTCTGTGTGTACCGATTGATTATGTCTGTGTGTACCGATTGATTATATCTGTGTGTATCGATTGATTATCTCTGTGTGTACCGATTGATTATCTCTGTGTGTACCGATTGATTATATCTGTATGTACCGATTGATTAGGTCTGTGTGTACCGATTGATTATGTCTGTGTGTACCGATTGACTATGTCTGTGTGTACCGATTGATTATGTCTGTGTGTACCGATTGACTATGTCTGTGTGTACCGATTGACTATGTCTGTGTGTACCGATTGACTATGTCTGTGTGTACCGATTGATTATGTCTGTGTGTACCGATTGACTATGTCTGTGTGTACCGATTGACTATGTCTGTGTGTACCGATTGATTATGTCTGTGTGTACCGATTGACTATGTCTGTGTGTACCGATTGATTATGTCTGTGTGTACCGATTGATTATGTCTGTGTGTACCGATTGATTATGTCTGTGTATACCTATTGATTATGTCTGTGTGTACCGATTGATTATGTCTGTGTGTACCGATTGACTATGTCTGTGTGTACCGATTGATTATGTCTGTGTGTACCGATTGATTATGTCTGTGTGTACCGATTAATTATGTCTGTGTGTACCGATTGATTATGTTTGTGTATACCGATTGATTATGTCTGTGTGTACCGATTGATTATGTCTGTGTGTACCGATTGACTATGTCTGTGTGTACCGATTGATTATGTCTGTGTGTACCGATTGACTATGTCTGTGTGTACCGATTGACTATGTCTGTGTGTACCGATTGACTATGTCTGTGTGTACCGATTGACTATGTCTGTGTGTACCGATTGATTATGTCTATGTGTACCGATTGATTATGTCTGTGTGTACCGATTGATTATGTCTGTGTATACCGATTGATTATGTCTGTGTGTACCGATTGATTATGTCTGTGTGTACCGATTGATTAGGTCTGTGTGTATACCGATTGATTATGTCTGTGTGTACCGATTGATTATGTCTGTGTGTACCGATTGACTATGTCTGTGTGTACCGATTGACTATGTCTGTGTGTACCGATTGACTATGTCTGTGTGTACCGATTGACTATGTATGTGTGTACCGATTGACTATGTCTGTGTGTACCGATTGACTATGTCTGTGTGTACCGATTGACTATGTCTGTGTGTACCGATTGACTATGTCTGTGTGTACCGATTGACTATGTCTGTGTGTACCGATTGACTATGTCTGTGTGTACCGATTGACTATGTCTGTGTGTACCGATTGATTATGTCTGTGTGTACCGATTGATTATGTCTGTGTGTACCGATTGATTATCTCTGTGTGTATCGATTGATTATGTCTGTGTGTACCGATCGATTATCTTTGTGTGTACCGATTGATTATGTCTGTGTGTACCGATTGACTATGTCTGTGTGTACCGATTGACTATGTCTGTGTGTACCGATTGACTATGTCTGTGTGTACCGATTGACTATGTCTGTGTGTACCGATTGACTATGTCTGTGTGTACCGATTGACTATGTCTGTGTGTACCGATTGATTATGTCTGTGTGTACTGATTGATTATGTCTGCGTGTACCGATTGACTATGTCTGTGTGTACCGATTGACTATGTCTGTGTGTACCGATTGATTATGTCTGCGTGTACCGATTGATTATCTCTGTGTGTACCGATTGATTATCTCTGTGTGTACCGATTGATTATGTCTGTGTGTACCGATCGATTATCTTTGTGTGTACCGATTGATTATGTCTGTATGATATAAACAGTGATATAAAAGTAGTTAAATTTGTCACAATTTAATTCAGGTTTAACAAATAATGACAGTGGTTTTTATTTGTACCATCTTTTCTATCATTAATACTCTATAGTGTTACAAATGTGTACCAATTTATAATCAATGTGTTAAGTTTTAAAAATATTTTAAGTTTCGTAATTACAAATTATTCGACTCACTATTTCTGTTTTAGAATTTAATTTGATTATTTTATAGGATATTATGTATTCTTTTATCTAGTATTAAATAAAATATGGGGTTTTTTGTATCAAAATAAGAACAGCAAACCACATCGTTTTCTATGAAACTGAAGCGGTGACTGTGATATATCGATATGCTATGTAATTGCTTAATAGTAAGTTAAGGTGATTAAAATTAAAAATTTGAGAGGAAAGAATGATTAAAAAAAAAAGTACATTAACTTTTTTTTTAATTATGATTAAAATAATATATTTTGATTTGAATGTTTTTGTTCAGTCATGAACAAAATTATTAATGTCTACCACAGTTTTACCAAAGAAACGGAAAATGGTAGATATACCAAATTATTTAAAAAGATATAATTATTTCAATTATTACTCTTTATAATATTTACACTAGTACACACTAGTACATACCTACTAGTTTTGGTTAGTACGAGTTTTTTTTTTCTGTATAGTTTCATAAATATTTTAGTTTAGTTCAAGGTTTGTCTCGTACAAGGTAGGTCTAATACGAGGTTTTGCTGTATTTAATTTCACAAAACTTTTCTCTTTCTTTGTTTCACTTGGTATATTATTTATGGAATGGAAAATTTAGGGACAGCTCAGTGCTCAGTGTTCGCTCAGTTGTCCATAATAGAGTAACTCCACTGTGTTTGAAATTACAGAGTAGGAGGTGGATGAAGTTACATGCTATCTAAAATGTGACTGTCTCCTAAACGATAGCTCCTATAGCTTTATCATGGGTCTAGGACATTTCGTCCACAAAAAATTCGGCCGCGAATTGTAATATTTTGTATTTTAGAGTGTCTATGTGCAATATATTATATTATTTTTCACAATTACATTAATAGCCAAGTGTAAATATACAATAACTAATTTCTGAACCAATATTGCTATAATCATAAAATGTCTCCGTTTTCTATGTTTATGTACTGTACTAACATCGAGACGTGCTTTACATTTATTATGAATTTTATGAAACCGGGGTCTAATAAAAGCGGGGCCTGCTTATAAAAACGTATTAAGTTGAGACCAGCAGGAGCAGAATATTGCAATGAGAATTATGGCAAATACCATGAATTTCTGATTACCATCAACAAAAGGTATTTTCTATTTTAATATTCCAGAATATTTATAAATAATGTATAATAAAAAATATAGGCTAATACACATTATAAATATAATACAAAATAAAGCACTTTGTGAACGAAATGTACGTGAATGAGACCTCCACGGACAAAATGTCCACGCACGCTTAATTATACCTTCACTATTAAAATATTAATGCGCTAAAAAAATATGAACTTTCCAATGAATTTTAATCTTCTCAATCATATAGGATATATAACAGTTAGAAATTAGGTTACACGTGCTCTACTCAGTTGTCAGCTATTTACAGAAGCATTGTTGCTGTTTGCTAGTGTTTGCTAGTGCTCGCTATAGTGTTTGCTAGTATTTGCTAGTATTTGCTAGTGCTTGCTACGTTGTTTGCTAAGAAACTCTGTAAAGGCGCCATCTGGCAATGGAACTTTATATCATTTATTGTAACATTTATTGTGTATTTGACTTAGGAAATATTATTTGTAACCCAATATTGATAGAGAGGGCTAATGTCCCCATTTATTTATTTGAACAGAGTGATATGAAATTACGTGAGGGACATATGGCAATGTATAGAACTTATTATAATGCTAATTAACTGAAGTAATTAAAGAACATTATTTATATTTTATTCAAAAGTTGTAAGAAAAAAATCTACTGAGATTTATAACTTTTGATTCATAATATTGCAAATTTGGCATAGCATCTATCTATAGTTTCGGAGAATTATCGGATAAAAGGTCAATCTACCACTTCGTGCAAGGACAATTCGTCACGAAGACAATTCGTCGCGGGGACAATTCGTTGCTGGAGAATTCATCGGGAAGACAATTCGTTGCGGGCACATTTTGTCGCGGGGAGAATTCATCGCGGACAATTTGTGACTCAAAGAGTTGAATCAAGAATGCAAAATAATATGCACACTGAGAATGCATGAGTGAATTAATAAATATATAGGAGTAATTACTTTAAACTTTTTATGTTTGAGTAATTTAGAGCATGGTAATGTGAAGACGAAAATGAAATCATTTTATCTTTGATCATCTCAATAGGATTGAAATGTAAGTTCAGATTTTTATAAATCAGAATGTTTAACTATACAGGACTTCATTATAAAGGATTAGTACTTTAATCCCATACAATTAACAATACTGTTTTCAGTCGTTAAGAGAAAAAAATTAAAATCAAATAATTAATAACAAGAGTTTATCATATAAAGTACATCATATAAAGTACATCCGATGAAGTACATCCTATGAAGTATATCCTATGAAGTACATCCCATGAAGTACATCCCATGAAGTACATCCCATGAAGTACATCCCATGAAGTACATCCCATGAAGTACAACCCATGAAGTACATCCCATGAAGTACATCACATGAAGTACATCATATGAAGTACATCCCATGAAGTACATCCTATGAAGTACATCCCATGAAGTACATCCCATGAAGTACATCCCATGAAGTACATCCTATGACGTACATCCCATGAAGTACATCCTATGAAGTACATCCCATGAAGTACATCACATGAAGTATATCCTATGAAGTACATCCTATGAAGTACATCCTATGAAGTACATCCCATGAAGTACATCCCATGAAGTACATCCCATGAAGTACATCCTATGAAGTACATCCCATGAAGTACATCCCATGAAGTACATCATATGAAGTACATCAAATAAAGTACATCATATGAAGTACATCATATAAAGTACATCCTATGAAGTACATCCCATGAAGTACATCCTATGAAGTACATCCCTATCATTAATTCACTGAGGATGAATTATAAATCCCTGAATAGCGAATCTCTTCCTCGTTCTCTAAAAGCCGGATACTCTCTCTCTGATGAATCACTTGCCTGTAGTTCGTTAGGAGAATTTGGGGGCAAGATTTAACTACGTGGGGTAATATTTAACAATTTGCATTAGATTTATATCTATTGAGGGTAATATTTAATTCTTTTAGGGTAGATTATAATTGAAATAAGATTTAACAATATGAATGATATTTAACTATTTAGGGTAATATTTAATTCTTTAGGGTAAAACATAACAATTTAAAGTAAGATTAAAGTATTTGGAGTAGAATTGTGTAAATTAATTACAATTATTGTATTATATAAAAAATATATTTACAGATCAATGCAGTGATTCCTGCCTTCTTATTTCTATTAAACATCGTTACCAGAGTAGCTTTTTAGGGAGTTAGAAACTTAATATTCCCTGATATTACAGAAAGATAATGAAGAGAAAATTATTATAATTAATAATAAAGAATAATTGTTTCTATAGTCTTCTTTATCCTTTTCGTAGATATGAATCTCATTTGTTAACAACTTTATGGAAAGATGTTAGGTTTAAGAAACAAGAATATTGAATATTTACTAATTTAATTGATTTTTTAAATGGATTATCTATAATTAAATATTCAATAAAAATATTGAACCATTATGATATCCATTTATGTATGTTGTTTTTCCTATTTTTGAAAATTGATCAGCATATGCGACATCATTCATATTTATTAGTATTTTGAAATGGAAGAGAATTAATTTATTTTTCACAATTATATATCCCTAAGATTTCCGTTTTAAATATCTTTAATTCATCACATCTTTTTTTTCTACAGTACGCTAATTTTCGTTCACTGTAAATTATATACCATTGATTAAAACTATCATATCGTCCATCTTGACAAATCTTTTGACCCTCTTTCAGTACATCATTTTTCTCCCTACCATTAATAATTATACAGTGAAAATCCTGAGTTATGAAGTCATGGTTTCTTCATAACTCAGGGACACTGATAGTTTTCTATGATTAAAATTTTGGAGAAAACTATGTTGTCTTTGAGGGATAACAAGGACGAAATTCAAGACGTATATCGTTTTCTATAATTTAAGGGGGCCGTACATGGAAAAATCTGAATATTTTATCGATTTTTTTTTATTTCAGTAATAGTGTCAAAAATCTTCATGGAAAATTTCGTACGAAAAAAAGTTTATGAAAATTTGTACGTATAAATAAAATTGAATTCTAAGACATTTTTGTTCAAGGCATTTTTTCCATTCGACGCATAGTTATTCCATAGTTATTTTTTTAATGTATAGAACTATAACAATTTTCAAGCTACGGCTTTGGTTTTTTTTTTTTGCATTCGTATCGCAATTCGATTCTCTACAAAATAATGGAAGCCGATTTTTTTTTCAAAATATAAAATTTTGAAGAAAAAAAATTGAAAAAATGTTTTTCTTAATTGATTTTTTTTCAAAAACTAATAATTCAAAAATCAGCTTCTGGCATTTTCTAGAAAATCAAATTGCGATTCGAATGCAAAAAAAAATTCGTAGCTTGAAAATTGTCGGAGTTCCATACTTATTAAAAAAAGTTCGAATTTCGAATAACTCATTTTCTATGCGTCCAATCGAAAAAGTGTCACGAACAAAAATGTCTTAGAATTCAATATTATATATAAGTACAAAGTTTCATACACATAACTTCATTTCATAACTCAGAAGTTTTACTGTACTTCATTATTTTTCTTTTGGGATTCAGTAAAATGTTTGATGTTTCCCGCAAGTCACATTTCTTTTTCTTTACCATTACTGATTGAATGGGAGATTAATTGTCGGTTTTTGGAAATATTTCCCTATTTTTGAGTCTCCGTTTATAAGTATGTATATAAAAAGGACTCAATAAACTTACAGAAGAAAATGATTGAAAATGGACGAATGGTATAACAAATTAGAAATGTAACGATATTGGTGAAAAGAAGAATAAAGAGGAGAATAAAGAGGAGAATAAAGAGGAGAAAAAAGAGGAGAATGAAGAGGAGAATAAAGAGGAGAATGAATAGGAGAATGAAACCAATCGTTATATCACTGAGGAAAACTTCAAACACAAACAATCATCTGTTAGACAAAACACAAATAGACATTGTAAAACTGAACACAAATAAACAATTCTAAAACAGAATGCAAACTAATGTTTGTAAAACAAAACAATAACTATATTCAATTCCAACACTTCATTCAAAATTCGAAACATTTCAATTGTAATAATAAGAGGTTTAATGGCCAGATTTTAAACACATATTAAAATCTAATTATTCTATAATACATATAGTGTCTGTCTGTTTGTCCATGCGACACACTTTTATTAATAAACACAAATTAAGAGGGAAACTAATAATTTGAGGCCATTGCTACCGGGCACACTAATAATAATTTCAAAATATCATACCAACTAACTAAAAATAAAAGATAACTGTATTTTAAAAAGAGCTAAAATTGTATCCAATTAACCTAATCTAGTTATGAAAATTAAGAAGATTTTGATGAATTTTGTAGAAAAATTAGACTGATAGAAATTTTTCGTGGTAAAGAATCACTGAACGATGATCATCGGCACTTATGAAACCGAAAAAAAATGCAGATCAGGATATTGCGCTCAACTATTTCAAATTATAGATATTATATTACAAGCATTTAATAAT
This sequence comes from Caprella mutica, assembly GCA_947561585.1. NCBI lineage: Eukaryota > Metazoa > Arthropoda > Malacostraca > Amphipoda > Caprellidae > Caprella > Caprella mutica. The sequence goes on from CANNZV010004609.1 coordinate 16,668, forward strand.
CCCAGCATACATAAAAATCAGCAGATGCTGCAGATCTCTTGTCTAAACTACCAAAAAAATAATAACTGCAGAGATATTCATAACAATTCGCATATAAACCACCATACCGGAATTTAAAAATGAAATCAATTTCCCAATGGATTCTCTAAATAAGTTGATATGAAGGAATGCTCAACAATAATTAATTAGTTTTATAATAAAGACATCTACAAATACAGGGGACTGCTATGAGAACGGAAATGGCACCTAGAGAAAAACATTTTTAATATTTACCTTCATACCACCCTGATAACATTGCACTATCGGGTCAACGTCGGTAAACGTTGGCAAAGTAAAGGCACGATCGGGGAGTGACACGCCAGTGCTATTACACACTGGGCCAACGTTGGCCCAACATTGTAATTTTTACTGGGCATTCTGTTTGCTGGGGACAGTAATTTACTCTATTCCTTTCACATGAATGAAGTCGATTCGGTGGTTTTTCTCTTATAAGAAGGAGTCTTACAGGTGTCAAACTTAGTGGATTGATGTTTCTTTTACAAAAACGACAAAATTTTTAGGTCTCTTAGTCGACAACAACTTTACTTTCACGCAACTCTGTAATCTAATTTGTGGTAGAATGGCTAAGACAATTGGAGTGTAAAACAAAGTTAAATATTTCTACCTAGGCATATACTGAAATTGCTTTATAATTCTGTTATCTATTCTTATATTCTGTACGGAATTGAAATTTATTTCGGTAGCAGTAAATCTAATCAGAGTAAACTGTTTATTTGTCAGAAAAGAGCTGTTAGAGTCAGAAATTGTGCGGAGTATTTATCTAGTAGTCATGAATTGTTTAAGGACTCCTACATATCAAAAGTTGAAGATTTAAATTTTCTTCAATGTGCTACTTATATGTATGAGACTATTCATTGTCAGAATGGAAACAGCTTACATTTTAAATTTATTAGAGATGTCCATTCTTATGAGACACGCAAATATTATAATCTATCTATTCTTTTGTTCACTAGAGCTAGTTCACAGCAGTGTATTTCTAATATAGGAACTCATATCTGGAACTCTCTTCCATCTAACTTGAAAAATATGTATAATGTACATTCTTTCAAACTCAAATTGAAGCAGTATATTCTCAATAATTACTAGGGATACCTTTTCTCTTTTCTTTTCTTCATGTCTTCTACTGCATTTTTCTTATCTCTTGTAAGTTTCCCCTGATTAAGGGAATGGTTCAGGTATTTTTTACATTTATTTCGGTTTTTTTTTTTTTAATTTAGTTACCCTGCAAATCTACCAAAGAAAACTCACAAAAAATTCCATTCACCTAGTACGTTTGTACGTGTGTCAAACACGCTTCTCAGTTTGGGGGTTAGGGAGTTTTGAGGTTGTTTTGAGGTTGTTTTTGTGTTGTTTCTGTGTTGTTTTTTTGCCTCCCATTTATGGTTGAAGGCTTCGTCGCTGCCTGGGTTGACCCCCGAAGCGACCTGATGAGTCTTCTTGGCTGGGACGAAAAGCATATAGTTTTTTTTTAAATTTAAAATTTTTTTGAAAAATTTTTTTCTTCCTCCATTATCTCAGTACCATTTTTTCTCAAATTCTCCACGTTCAAAAGTATAGAACTTTTTGGGGGTTGGTGCTACAGAAAAATGTATAAGAGCTAATATGTTCAGACCGAAATTCCTAAGGTCGTGGTGAAGCCCTTTTCCTATAACTTTTTCTATAAACTTTTTTTTTTTGAAAAAAAAAAAAAAAAAAAAAATATGACAATTTTTTTAAAAATTCAAATAAAAATTTTTTCAGATAGAAATTCAAAAAAGAAACTGCACCACGACCTTAGGATAGTAGTAGAGAACATATTAGCTTCAATAAATTTTTCTGTAGCACCAACCCCCAAGCCGTTCTATAGTTTCCCGGGGGGGGGTCGAAAAAGAAGGTTTTTCGACCCCCACGGGGGAGGGGGGCCCCAAAATGAAAAAATCTCAAAAGAGAGCATATGATTATTTTTCACTTTACACCTTATGTTAAAATCTCAGCTCAATCGGACAAGTATTATTGGTACTACCTAAGTACATGAACCATTCCCTTAAGTTACAATTAAATCTGCATTCCAGGATTTTATTTACCTGCAGTTATTACTTTTAGTTCCTAAATTCACTTCCATATATATTTTTCATTTAAAATAGTTTATTTCAAATGTTATATGGGTTGTCCATGAAACTTAAAGCTTAAAGGGCCTTAATTAAGAGCTCAAATAAATATACGGAAAACTTACTTTAATATATAGAAGATAATTTAATAATTTGGAATAACTTTCACACAATTAATTTGTGTTACATTTGGAAGGGGGATGATTATAGTTAGGGTTTTACACTCCTTCATTTGTATCCTTTCAGCATACAAGATGCTATAGTATGGATAGAAGTTACAGCTTGTGAAAGAAGTGATCAGTCCGAGATGGACCTCAGCCCATCTCTGTTAAAGACTGATGTTCTGCCAGGTGACGCGTTAAGACTAGGTCACACCACCCGAACTTTGTTGTAGCGTTCCTTGAACGGAGGTAGAATGGATCGAATTTTGACAATGCTCGTCTTCGCGCACAAAAGGTAAAACCAATCATAGTTACATGGTTACAAGAGCATTGATAGAGCGGTATTGGCACGGCGTGAATTTATAGTTTGTATAGTGGTATACTTCTTTTGACTATACGGAGCTGAGTGGATGAATCTAACTGAAATTCTGATATATTTATTCGATATAACCGTTAGTTGAGGTTTATCACTTGATAGCCCGGTCACTCCCGAGGATCTCTGCTGGAGCGTTCCTGAAGCGAGAACAAACAATCATTACCGCTTGTTAACGTTCACCAGAAGTTGGCCCCTGTTTAAGCAACGCCGTATACGCTCGACCACCGCTTAAGTTCACTCCTAGCGCTTCGAAAGTCTTGAACTGGACAAAATATTACGAGTGTTAAGGAGCGGTTGCTTTTCGTTCAGCAAAATTCACATCCGCAACAACGCCCAATCAAATTTGGCACTATTAGACGTATGTACGTGGACGTATGTTTGGGTCCGCAAGGCCAACGCAGAAATCTTAAATGTTGAACCACCCTTGCTTCACCAGCATTGCCTGGGCGGTGATTAAACGTTGTATAAACTTTGATGGGGCAGTTGAAAGCGTTTGAATCTCGGACAAGAGTTTGCTGAAACGGTCTCAGGCGTTGAAGCAGTGATTCATTGCGGCTATGAACTTTGGTTCGACGTTAGTATGGAGGTCACACAGCACCATACCACCAAACCAACGTTCGCTGTCTCTTGCTACCGTTAAGCCAACTCTATAGCAACGCCGGCTTCAGCGGTATACCGCTAAGGCACTGCCTGTATTTTCGAGTTCTACACACAAACTCCTGCAACGTTTAATCATGGACTTCTGCATTGCCCTAACGGAATAAGCGTCCATGAATTTGCGTCTAGCGGAGCTAAACTTTGACTTGGCGTTATTGGGGCGATGGTGAACTTTGCAGAGAAGATAATTAACTACCGCTCCTCAGCGCTTGTAATATTTTGTGCATCTCAAAACCTTCGGATCGGTGAGGAAACATAACCGGTGGCCGAGCGTATACTGCGTTGCTTTAACGGGAACCAACTTCTGTGAATGGTACCGAGCGGTGATGAATATTTTTCACCGCTCCGGGAATGCCCCAACAATGTTCGGGCGTTGTGACCTAGACTGTACAAACTGACAACTCAGCTACCTTTGCTTGGAACCTAAAAGGAGATTAATAAATTTGAAAGTGTAATTATAAGCATGCAATTACCTAATGAAATATATTAAAACTGGAATTTATAGAGCAAGCCATTTCCACTAATCTACCCCGTGTCAAAGATTATTTGTAAAATAAGGGCAAATGCAAAGTAGGTGCGAGATGTAACTTGTCTATGATCAAACAAAAATCAAGAGGAACCTATTACCAACCAATGATGCAGTTTTTAGATGTAGGTGTAAAAACGTCTCAAAAACCACCCGTTGTAGAATACTGAAACGCATTACTTCTCATGTTCCTCCTGTTACCAGGACTACCTTGAAAAGGGTACACATAAAAATCAAAGTAATTCAGGGCTGAGAAGTATCATAAGACTGATTTAGACCAAACATTACTCTTCAAAGACAAAAAGCGTTTCACTCCTGATGGTTGGACAAACTTTTCTCCCTGTTGGCTTATCACGCTGCCAACGATTATGTTGTCAACAAGACGGTGGCGGTGTGAGGGTTTGGGCTAGAATCATTCGAAGTGAAGTGGTAGGACCTATCAGCAATCCAAAAGGAGTGACAATAAATTCTACTTTTATATTTTTTGAAAAAAAGTCCCTTTCGTGCATGACAACGCTCCTTTTCGCTCTATTGGACGATGAACTCTGAAAGGAAATTGAAGACATCTAAAATTAAGAAATTGGCAGATGAGATGGATGAGCGTCTTTCGAAAGTGATGGAAATAGGGAAAATGTGTTTTTGTCAGCTCTTCAAATTGTTCGTTATCTTTAATTGTTTTAATTTTAAACCCCAATATACGCCATTGTAAATCCTTTTTTCTAATAAAATTTTGTAAATGATTTATTAAAAATTTTATTGTGGTACAATAAACATTTGTAACTTTTAGAAATTAACGATTGTGAATTCAGAAATATTTTTCACATCACTTTCAGCTTCTCGACAATTTTGCTCACAACCATGATGAATATTTTACTGTACAGTATTTTTTCCCCGTTAGGCAATAATCATCATTGTACCATATGCATAATTTTATATCTGTAATTACCCAGATAAATGTATAATTATAACTAGTACATTCACATAAAATAGAGTAATTATCATCATTGAATCATTAATTCAGCAGTATGTTATATTTCCGCACAATTTACCAATTTGCACTTCTAAAATAAGAAAACCAGCTGTAAACGTTACAGAAATATGAACGAATATCTCTGTTAATATACATAAAGAGTACAAAAACAAAAAGAAATGCTCCATATGAATAGAAATCAGACATCTAATCTTATATCTGGCGGATTGGCCGAAAACGAATTTGCCGAAACCCAAATTTGTCGAAAACGGATTGGCCGAAGCTAAGATTTGCCGAAAGACGAATTTGCCGAAAAATAAATTTACCGAAAATCTTATTTAAAACAAAATATAAAATTACACAAAAGTTACAGAAAAGAAATGAAACAACGAAATCATAACCCTTAAGTACACTAAATGATCCTTTAATTATTCTATCTACTCATTAATATTTGTATTTGTTAATATTTGTACTACTAAATGATTATTAATGATTAACACAATATGTTACCATGTTTTTTCATATTTTTAACGCTACATTCAGGCTTAGAGAATAGCTCTTAGGTTATTTTCTTAAACTAAGAGGTATTAGACTTTTTTTTTAGGTAGGTTTGTATGCTTCATTTACTGTCACCTCTTAATTTTCCTCTTCGATCCGTGAGTTCTGTCACCGGTATTTGTCTCCTTTTTCATCACATTCCTTGGTAAGTGACTGCATTCACGAAGTAGCTTTTCTCCATCAATAAGCTTTGTCAAGGACTGTTTTGTAATTACGCCATATAAAGCAATCACGGGATTTTTATTATTATTATCTTCAACGACTGTATGACCTGCATGAATAAATTTGTTTTAGTAAAAAATGTGTATTTCACCATCAATCCTTTATAAGTAAGGCAATATACATATTAATATTTAATATATACAGTTAGATATATGAATTAACCAAAATGATACGGAATTAGTGGAATACAAATTTATATAGCAATAGTAATGTCAAATTCATTTAAGAAATGTTTTTTACACATAAGATATAATGATGAGAACTACAAAGTTCCACATAATTTTCTTTTTAATTACATGAAATTTGATTTTCAACAGATTCGTCTTTCGGAAAATTTGTCCTTCTTCAAATCCGTATTTCGGAAAATCCGTTTTCTGCAAATTTGGTATTCGGCGCGAACATGTATTTGGAGAATCTGTTTCGGCAAATAAGTTTTCGGTTAATTTGGTTTCGGCCAATTCGTTTTTGGAAAATCAGCCTAGACCCATCTAATCTATAGTTTTAATGGTTTAAAATTGACTGAAAACTCAAGTACATGACGCTACCTTACATATACACACTGCAAGTAAAAGTTTTCTTGTGATTACTATTTACTTTATACAAATTTTAACCTGCCTTTTGGACGTAAAAATCATTCAAACTATTATTTTTGAACAACATACTCATAGCTAGGGCTGAGACAATATGCTCTTAAAACTATAGATCCCAAAATATCATGGACGAAACGAAATTAAATGGTATCGAAGATTCCAGGACAATAACCCCCCGTGCAAAAAAAAAAAAACACGGTCAATAACCCCCCGTAAAAAATACCCCCCGGACAAAATTCCTCCGTGCAATAAACCCCCCGGACAAATACAAAAAAACCCCAAGAAAAAAAACCCCGGTGCAAAAAACCCCCGGTCTATATAAATAGCATAATTCATTTTTATTAATATATTAAACATTATTCAATGCGAACCAATAATTATTACATTTTCTTTGAAAATATGACAAATATTTTTGTAAAACAAGGTATACCCAATTACCTATTTTGTATTAAAAATGTGTACAGTATACATGTTGTCCCCCCCCCCCCCAAACCGCCCAAACCGGACCGCTAACCTAACCTTAAGTACTTGCACCAGAACTGGTCAGCAATACATTGAAACTGGTATCATCTTCTTCAAGAATAAGACAAACTCTTACTGTGAAAAGTTTATTTGGTGTCATGATTTCCCAATCCTTCGTGTCCGAAATTATCACTGAAAGAGGTCCATTGTTAACGGAGAGTTCCGATTTACTGAAACGATGCCTATAAGTCCACTAACGCTCAATCTTTCGTTTCAGATGGACTCAAGAAAAAGAAAAGCAAACTATAATGCTTTGGGAAAAAATTCACCAAAAAATTATTTTTGAGGTGAAGACTTCCGATGATTTAATCTTAAGGAAATTAAAATGAAATGATAATATATTGGATATGTTTGAAAATTCTAAACAAGATACCGATCAAACTTTGATCTATTTTATATTTATTCATTCCACACATACTTTTCATTGATATCTTTCACATAAAATTATAATTTTTATCATAATTTATATATAAATATATAGGTATCCGGAAAAAATCCAGCGGAGGAAATAATCTCCCGCCGAAAATATCCCCCGGATAAAATTCCACCAGTAAACATATTTGTGCCCTATTTTTCTATTGATAGTTATATATATCACAAGTTTTATAAAATTTTAATCGCTAGTTTCCAATCATTAACCATCAGTCTGGAGTTCAACAGTTAGCAAGTTTATTTCTACTGTGTATATATAATATATGTTACGTGTATGTATGGAATTAAATAAATTAAATATCACAATTAGCTAATATATATATATGATTGTAATATAATTTTAAATGGGTAAATCTTCTTCCTCAAAGTCTTTTGTAATGAAACAATCATTTCATGTATTTCGCTAAGAGCTACTTAATACTGGTAACACTCCTCTGAAGAATCGAAAATAATAAAAAAATTGATAAGACTGCGCAATATTGTAGAAAAATATAACGAATGTAGTTCTATTATTGACTGCAAAAAAGCTATAGCATGCAATATATAAGCTTCTAGTTTTGTATAGCGTATTTACAATTTTCAGATTTTGTAACGTTAGTTTGCTACAGTCTAAAAACTTTATATTTGTTTATTCAAACTGTTGTAATTGATACCATCAGTACATGCTTCTCTTTCTGATATTATCTTTTTCCTATTTTTGTTGGTATTTTAGGAAAAAAATAGATGCATTTAAATATTACATATTCTATTTTGGACGTGGGGAGATTCTTCGATGAATATTTTCCGGAGGATTTTTTCCGAGGGGATTTTTCAGCTAGGGATTTTTTCCACAGAGGGATTTTTTCCTACGGAGGATTTTTTCCTATACAAAAATATATATATAAAAGAATAGAAACAACTGTTAGCGGTGCATATGATTTATTTTATAACACTATAATTAATAATCTCTTGAAGGTGATAACTAATTAATACATAAAATATAAAATTAATAAAATATAATTTCAAAAATATACAACTAATGAAATGTATTATTAAAAATATATATCACTATAATGCTGTCGAAAAAGAGGGAAGTCCAAAAAGCAGTTATTGAGAAAATCACTTTATAAGTTTAAAATGCGTTCAGTAAATCACTTATGTTTCGACATACTGACGAACTGATTCACTCTACACATGCCTCTTTCTTAGTCAGCATAGTAGGCCGTTATAGAAACCTTTCGCAGTCATAACTCATTACGGCCAATTTTTGACCTACCTCCTTATTCGCCAGCATGAGTGATATAACTAATAAAATATATTATTTAAAATGTATAAATAATAAAAGCAGTAAATATTCTTTATCTTTGTTTCATATAAATCCACATATTACTAATTCACGAATTCTATTAATTTAGATGCTCATTTTTTCCTCCATACTCCTTTTTATCATCATTTTCTTTCTTTAATTAAATGTCCATTCCTTGGTTGGACTCTTCTTGGTTCAACTACAGGTGTGTTTCTAGGTTCAACTACAGGTGTATTTCTAGGTTCAACTACAGGTGTATTCCTAGGTTCAACTACAGGTGTGTTTCTAGGTTCAACTACAGGTGTATTTCTAGGTTCAACTACAGGTGTATTCCTAGGTTCAACTACAGGTGTATTTCTTGGTTCAACTACAGGTGTATTTCTAGGTTCAACTACAGGTGTGTTTCTAGGTTCAACTACAGGTGTATTTCTAGGTTCAACTACAGGTGTATTTCTTGGTTCAACTACAGGTGTATTTCTAGGTTCAACTACAGGTGTGTTTCTAGGTTCAACTACAGGTGTATTTCTAGGTTCAACTACAGGTGTGTTTCTAGGTTCAACTACAGGTGTATTTCTAGGTTCAACTACAGGTGTATTTCTAGGTTCAACTACAGGTGTATTCCTAGGTTCAACTACAGGTGTGTTTCTAGGTTCAACTACAGGTGTATTTCTAGGTTCAACTACAGGTGTATTCCTAGGTTCAACTACAGGTGTATTTCTTGGTTCAACTACAGGTGTATTTCTAGGTTCAACTACAGGTGTGTTTCTAGGTTCAACTACAGGTGTATTTCTAGGTTCAACTACAGGTGTATTTCTTGGTTCAACTACAGGTGTATTTCTAGGTTCAACTACAGGTATGTTTCTAGGTTCAACTACAGGTGTATTTCTTGGTTCAACTACAGGTGTATTTCTTGCTTCAACTACAGGTGTGTTTCTAGGTTCAACTACAGGTGTATTTCTAGGTTCAACTACAGGTGTATTTCTAGGTTCAACTACAGGTGTATTTCTTGGTTCAACTACAGGTGTATTTCTTGGTTCAACTACAGGTGTATTTCTTGCTTCAACTACAGGTGTATTTCTTGCTTCAACTACAGGTGTGTTTCTAGGTTCAACTACAGGTGTATTTCTTGGTTCAACTACAGGTGTATTTCTAGGTTCAACTACAGGTGTATTTCTAGGTTCAACTACAGGTGTGTTTCTAGGTTCAACTACAGGTGTATTTCTAGGTTCAACTACAGGTGTATTTCTAGGTTCAACTACAGGTGTATTTCTTGGTTCTGTTTCAGATTCTCGCACCAGTTTTCCCTGGACAGCTTCATTTTCTTGGTCCGTTTCCAAGCCTCCAAATTCTTTCATCATATCTGCATTTGTTATAGAAAGATCAAAGAAATATTAAACATATCTTTTTAGGTAATAATATATATAGATAATATACATTATCGTGGATATATATATACAAAATAAAGCCTTCTCACTCATTAGTGAGATAGTAACTTCAAATCTTTAATGTACAACCCTGCAAATAAAACAAATTGTTTACCATGTATACTTTTTGGGAAGTGATACCATATGTATTACAAATGTTATTTCATTAAAACATGGTGTGGGAAACATCTGTTATTAATATATGGTGATTGACACCTTGCTATAAATTTGCCAATTTGCATACTCTCGAGATTGCGTGAGCGTTTTTAAACCGCTTTAACCCCTTAGTGCCGAGCGTGTGGTAATACCTATACATTTTATTTATTATGAAATCGATTTCTGACGATATATATTATAAGTGTATATAGGGGGCTTGACGCCCCCGAAATCCCTTGTTATGGTCATTAATCAAACATGATGGGTGCAGTACAACAAACTAGCGGATAAAACAAACTACATCACGGCCAATTATGTTTAGAGTTTCAAAGTTATCGTCATTTTATCTTGTCATTTTCGCTTAGTTTTTCAAATTAATTTTCATATATTTATATTATATAAATTAAGATTATTTCGAAATTCTCAACACAAATGGCCATTATGCAGTTTGTTGTATTCGCTAGTTTGATGTACTGTACACTTCTTGATTGTTTAATGACCTGGCAGGGGGATTTGGTGGGCGGGATGGATTAGCATTCTATTTCATAATAATTAAAATGAAACTATTATAGGTAGGGGTCAAGAAAGGGTTTAAAATTGTTTGAAAATGTGCAGTGCAATCTCGAGATTGTGCAAATTGTGAGGACCTTATGCAATGTGAAATTGTTTGCAGGTTTCTATACAACCAAAGTTGTATCCAATGTTGTCATAGATTTCTTAAACTGCTATAGATAAAATATAAATAGAGGCAATTAATAAATAACTATCTGCAATTCTTGAAAACATTTAACATTTAAACCAGAAAATAGCAGTTAAACGAACTATTCAAAAATGAATTGTATTTGAAAGTGATAATTGATATGTGGATAACACAATATGTTAAGCAAGCTTATATAATATCATCTCTGAATTGCAAGTAGCTCACTAATGGTTGTTGTCCTTTTAATGTATTCTCACCTTTCACGACTCCATCATGCAGTTCGTTCAGCTGCATCTCGTCAGCTCGCCCCTTAGGAAAAAATATACTTTTAAATTGAGATAAAAATATATCTATATTTTTTAATATATTTTCAGAATTTTCAAACGTATTGCCTACTAAATTATTGTTGATTCACATATGTACACATTTATAATTTGGATCTGGATTATATCTCAATAAGTCTTAAACACAATTATCAAATTCAATTGTGATCCTATTTTCATAAAGGAAAGAATATTCCTTTCCAAACTATTTCTCCATTCGATTGAAGTCAAATTTCCAATGAAATAACAAAACTAATAAAGATTTTTCCTTATGTTCACTACGGAGGCCGGAAATTTCGATTTGGAAAATTCTGTCTCGAAAATTTCGGTCTCAGAACTATAAATGGCCTCTCAACATAAAAAAATAGTTTGTTGTATCCGCTAGTTTGTTGTACTGCACACGTTACGATTGTTTAAAGACCTTGCAGAAGGCTTTGGGCCGATACATCGAACTGATAAGATTATTTATACCTCAGACCTAAAATTCCAAAACCGAATTTTTCGCTCAAATCTCATGTTAAATAAATGTCAAAACATATAATAATGACCAATGTTACGCATCATTTTACAATTGTTAATGATGTTATACTCTGTTTTTTCCGAGACCGATTTTTCTAAGACCGAATTTTCCTCAAAACCGTCCACTACTGTATTAACTCACCATCGTGAGTACACCCAGCACCATCAAAGACATCACCAACATCACCCTCATCTTGTTAATATCTTCTACCAGACGTACGAAAACAGTAATGTCACACTACAGCTCAGGTTTGGAAGTGACTATTTGCAATGCAGTACCCTGACTCTTATACCAACTGTGAATAGGTAATTTACTCGATAATTATACATCTGATAGAGATTTGGGATTGCAATTACAGTGAATTTGTTCATCTAAAATTGATCTATTATTTTAAATAGGTGAGCAACCAGATTTCTAACAGTTGTTTGTCCTCTAAACTTTAACTGTTCTTTTTCACCAGCCATTAAAAAAAAAGCTAAAAAAATTGTTTGTTTCAAAGCCATCTTCACCTGCCAGTCATAAATAACTGACTAGAAAAAAAATATATGTATATGAATAAAACGTAAATCTATATAATTACTACACAAAATCTCAATTTCAAGCTACATGTAATATATTAAATAAATCATATAGATGTGAAGATTAAATTTTGTACGAAAAGATATTAATAAATATTAACTAAAAAGTATTTCAACATTTTTTTCTCTATCTTGTTAAAAAAAACATGTTTTTAAAGCACAATAATAACCAGAAAATGTTACTTGGAAGGGCTGAGAGATTTGATTTCATTATAAATAAATGCATATTTCAGTTTCTTATCATGTTGGTAACCTTAGATTTTAGGAAATGTAGCTTTTTTAATGAATTCAATCTATTTTCTGAATAAAGTTATTATTATTATAATCCATAATATCAACAAGGACGTCTTTTCTCAACCAAAGTTACGTCCTGAGAACGTCCATATCTGATTTCCAGGGAACGTCGAGTTACACCCGCGTTTGGCGAAAATAGGACAACAAGAAAATGGTTCTTTAGACGTCTTGTGAAGGCCTTCCTTTCTCGATTAAAGACGTCCTGTGAAGTTCCTGATGTCGATAATTAATTAGTCATTTGGATGTTCCTTCAAGACTTCAAATAAATTTTTTATAAAAGTACAAAGAAAAGAAGCAATCAGACAAGAAAGTGGCTCCACGAAAAAACTACCCATCACCAGTTGATGACAATGCTCATGGATGAGGAAAAGTTACTCTGTGAATTACTGCATAATATGGTTGGAGAAAAATTACTCGCTTAAAATTAGGAATGTACCTAAGAGACACAAGACCAGTGACTGTACTCAAGGATGGAAGAGGAAAATGAAGAGGTGATAGTAAATGAAGCGTTTCAAAGACGATAACGGAGCCTATTATACAGGGTGACCCACAAAAAAGTGTGCCCAACTTTTAATTAATATAAATATTGTATTTGAAAATAAGTATAAATTAGAGTTCAAATAAAATTAGTTTTAAATATTTTACTTGTATTCATTATACCACAGTCATTCTTAAGATTTATTATTTACTAGAACAGTACATGTTATTGAATATAAATGATATTCGAAATTATGTATTATGGTTTCTGATTAAACAAAAAAATTCTCAAAAAAAACAAAATGTAATATTTCTCAAATAATTAGTGTCAATTATTATTGTAGCCCGTAGTCATGATACTGCCACAAATTATTACTTTTTTCTTTTAATATGTATTTCTTTATAAAATTGTGACACACGGACGGACAGACAGACGCGGCTCTTATTATAGTATAGATTTATAAATACAATATTTGTATCAATGCAGATTTGGGTACACTTTTATTGGGTCACCCTGTATAGTTTTAGATTAACGTTATTCATTAATATAGCATCAAATATATGTACCTATAGCAGAGGGCGTGTCACCTCCGAAACCCCCTGCCAGGTCATTAAAACATCATGAAGTGTGCAATACAACAAACTAGAGGATACAACAAACTTCATTGCGTTTTCATTCAAAAAATCTAAAAGTATCAGACCAATGGGATGCCTGGCTGACAAAATTCTGTATCAGACAAAGCGGACAATTTCTTGTCCGCTTTTTTTAAATCATACTGTACAAGCCTAAAGATCTAGTGGATAATCCTGGTTGTTCAGGTAGGATTTAGAGTTCAGTACTGAAAATAGTTCAATACTTAAAATTGTTCAGTACTTAAAATTGTTCAGTACTTAAAATTGTTCAGTACTTAAAATTGTTGAGTACTTGAAATAGTTCAGTACTGAAAGTAGTTCGTAGCAGTCATAGCTTTGAACCTTTAATGAATCAGTTGGTCTGTGGAAGATATGAAGACCAAAGCGAGCTGCTAGAAATGCTGTCAACCTACCAAGATGGGTTTAGGGTCTGTCTCTTCGTATGCAGTGAAGCTCATTCTCTTAAAAATGTACTCTATATTCACTATAGAGGAGTTCTACAGTATAGGAACTATACAGTACTGTACAATTATTCACCAATCAAATCCACCTAATTACAGCATATTTACAAATGAAATAACTGTAAAATACAGTTCTAGTACAAATTCAAAACAAATAATTTCATCGGAAAACTTGATAGAATAATAATTCTCATTCTCTGACTATCATCTAATACTCAAAATCATGTTCTCTGATTATTTTGGTATTTATTTTTTTCTGCTGAGTGAGTCATCTCATCTGTCATCATCAATTGGTGTCATTATGACGTTAATTACTCCATTTGTATGTAAATGTACTAGTTATGATTACCTTTAGGTGGGTAATCACCCATAAAATACCCGTGTTACAGGGATGATTATGGCCTAACGTTGAAAAACTGTCGAAAAATACCTATGGTTACATTATACAGTGATTATAGAAATATGATTTACTCTATACGGTACGTTTCACCTTTTTAGGCAGATGTGTTTTTTTGCGATTGATTATGTGTAAACTAATTTTTACCTTTAGGGTTTCAAAAATACTCTTCTACTTTGTGAGTAACTATTTAAAAAATCACAAGACTTACCAAGATACACGATCTAATAATGCCAATTTACATGAATGGAAAATCATTTATACTGAACAAAATTAACTTATTAATAATAGGACGTAGGATGAAATGGATGGATGGAAATCTTAAAGATATATAATAATATACATATGCACGGTAGGATTTAATAACAAAGGTTCTTATTTGCAGCAGCTGATACTCTTTTGCCAAAGTTATAAGACTTTTCATCCGGTAGATGGCGCACCAGAAGGCGATGCCCTTTATTAACTTCTGAGGTTTCCGTATCACAGAAATGTATATATACTCTATATATACAGTATATATATCCTTATGTAGTTTCCCTTGCCTGTAATTTAACTTTGGCAGGTTTTTCTGTTTTCTCTTGAGTTTGGTCAGCGGAACTATGGATAGAATTACGGAGCCACGCATGGATGTACGTAAAAATAAATAACTTTGATAATGATTCTGTAATGCTGTTGACCATTGGTATAGAATGTTTTTGATTACTTAATATAAATCACATAATATCATTTCAACTCATTATGTAATATCTTATATCATTTTATGTATCATATTTAAATATTTTCAACTGTACAGATATATGAATATTTATATTCTATTGAAGTTATTTCCTATTTTATTTTCCATAAAGTTGAATTTCTATTCAATTTATTAACATAATAGCCTTTACATTCTTTAATATCGTTTTCATTTCAGAAAGCAGCAGTAAAACACGTTCGAAACACGAACACAATTATTATATTCACATATTTCATATATTCCTACCTTACTCTTTATTTCCCTCTTTCTTCATTGCAAATTGGAAAGGTACTCTTGATTTAAGTAAAGAGCATTTAAAGAGTATACCTGTGCCGCAACATCTGTACGAGAGACTCTTAGAACAAAAGAGGGGAAAGATAAGAGGAATAAGAGAGATAAGAGGAATAAGAGAGATAAGAGGAATAAGAGAGATGATAAGAGGAATAAGAGAGATAAGAGTAATAAGAGAGATAAGAGGAATAAGAGAGATAAGAGAAATAAGAGAGATAGGAGAGATAAGAGGGATAAGAGAGATAAGAGGAATAAGAGAGATAAGAGGAATAAGAGAGATGATAAGAGGAATAAGAGAGATAAGAGTAATAAGAGAGATAAGAGGAATAAGAGAGATAAGAGAAATAAGAGAGATAAGAGGAATAAGAGAGATAAGAGAGATAAGAGGAATAAGAGAGATAAGAGGAATAAGAGAGATAAGAGGAATATGAGAGATAAGAGAAATAAGAGAGATAAGAGAAATAAGAGAGATAAGAGAGATAAGAGAGATAAGAGAGATAAGAGAGATAAGAGAGATAAGAGAGATAAGAGAAATAAGAGAAATAAGAGAGATAAGAGAAATAAGAGAGATAAGAGGGATAAGAGAGATAAGAGGAATAAGAGAGATAAGAGAGATAAGAGAGATAAAAGAGATAAGAGAGATAAGAGAGATAAGAGAGATAAGAGAGATAAGAGAGATAAGAGAGATAAGAGAGATAATAGAGATAAGAGAGATAAGAGAGATAAGAGAGATAAGAGAGATAAGAGAGATAAGAGAGATAAGAGAGATAAGAGAGATAAGAGAGATAAGAGAGATAAGAGAGATAAGAGAGATAAGAGAGATAAGAGAGATAAGAAAGATAAGAGAGATAAGAGAGATAAGAGGGATAAGAATGACTAGTAAGATCCATGAAAATTAAACGGGATAGCGGTAAGAACAATACGTTGAATAACAAATTCAGATTTAAAAAAAAATTCGGAAAAAATGAGGATAACAATTTAAAAAATTCCAGCAACAAAAAAAAAATCAAAAAAGATCCTGAAAAAAAATCTGAATTATAAAAAAGTTGTGATTGGTCATTTTTCTGTTTTCCGATTATTTTTATTATCCGGAATTTTTATAAAAGATGAGTTTTTTCAGTTTATTTAGTTATCCGGATTTGTTATTTTTCTGATATCCAGATCCTCAGTTATTACTTGTCATGGTTTTAAAAATAATAGTTTTTTACAGATTTTTAAAAATACGGATTTGAAAAAAATTCGGATAATACATCACCGATGAACGTATAATGTCCAGTGATTGAGTAGTGTCCAGTATTTGTATAATGTCCAGTGAGGTGTCCGGAAAACTGCCAGGCGGAAAACTGCCGGAGCAGCAAACAGCCAGGCAGAAAACTGGCAGGCGAAAATCTGCCGAAGCGAAAACTGCTAGTCACTTACTGGCAATTTAATGACTTCAGTCACTATATTAACATTTCAATCTATTAAAAAAATGGCGTTCACTCTTCGTTAAGGATTTAAGGGGCGATTCATTTCTACTTAGTATAAAAACAATAATATAGTTAAGATGTAGACGAATTGATTAGAAAACTATATAAAATACATTATTATATGAATATTATAGAAAAAAAGTCAAATAAAGGATAGAAATTAAGAACTGAAACCTTTCTTAGAAAATACTAAGAGAAGAAGCAAAGAAATAATTGTGTTAGGAACAGAGTACAATTTCTTTGTTTACACAACGCATCTTTACATTATCATTTCATAACGGGATTAGTGTCTAATTATTTGTTTTTTGTTTATGATTTGAGAATTGAACAAGCCTTCAAGCTTAATATTCGCTTATACTCATTATAAAACAACTTCGATCGATGTTTGGGAAATAATAAAAATTGCAGCTCAACATCTATTGATTATTAAACTGATATTACCTACCTAATTCTCTGACAATTTCACTCGATCGAATAGTATTGCATATTTATTAAAATACTTTTACATATAAATGAAAATTGTAAAAATGGATGTGTTAATGATATGGAGAATGAAATTGGAAATGTAATAAATATTGAACATACATATAAGTTGATTTAACATTCATTTATTTCATAATATATAAGATCCTGTATAGATATAAAGAAATTTATACATATTTCTAAAAGGTACATGACTTAATAAATAAGTTAAAAATTGTAATCATAATTTCTTTGTGTGTACTGAAGTTTGGTTCCCTGTGTGTTTAATAAAGTAGCTTTGTTGAAATACTATTTTCTATTGAATATCATCCCCCCGGCCAGGTTTGATGGTGACAAAATGTGTCCGATGTAGAAATTCAACCTTATGGAAAATGAAATAGAAAATCTATATTTCTGCCCAATTGAAAATATTTAATAAATAATATAGATATTTTTCAATGATAACAACATGAATTAATTTTCGAATAAAGCTAATTAATGTAATTATAAATAATATAGATATCAATATATATTTTTTGTCCTAAGAGCGTTCTTACCACTCACTAGTCACATTAATAAACATTAACCAGAGTGTAACATATGGTAAGGGACTGAGAGGAGCTGCTACTGGGTCATTAATATGGATGCTATTATTTAATTTATTGGGGAAAATGTTATATTGTATAGAATGTTATCTATATCAGACAGTGTTACATAAAATAGTTCAGACGGATAGGAACGTCACAATCATATAATGATTTTATTTTTGACGATTATTTAGGATTTCTTTCGAGTTATTGGACAGCTCCATATTTTCGACCATAGGAAAAAATATAATAATTCAAATCGTTTTTACCTTCGCAAAATTGAGGAAAGTTATGTTTTGATCGGCAATTATTTATATGTAATCTTGTTATGGGAAATTAACGGCAATCTTGTTATTCTCATAACTCAAAAAGTATTCAACCAAATTGCCTGAAATTTTCTGGGACGATTAGTCAATATACAGGAACCTTTTGATCAGATTTTGGAAGCGACCGGGTCAAAGGTCAAGGTCATTTATAACTTAAAAATTAGTGCCCGTTCTATTTTCAATTGGTATTCACTATGCCTGCAGGTTTAAGGAATACCAAAATGAACGAGTTAAAATGTTTAATTATTTGCTTATTCTTATATGATCGAACATGTGGGACTGACCTATAACTCGGAACCTACCCTACTTTATTAAAAACTATATTTATCATTTAATTTCCGTAGCAGTTTTCCACGCATCATTTCTCTGGTCTAATCTCATCTGGGTGGAAAGTAACACCACTGTCAGTTAGACACGGTGTCCCACCCGATGAAACTATATACCCTTGTAGGGGTAGAGACTACTAGTGTGTACCTACTGATGTACTAACAGACAGTGGAGAGGTAGAAACAGCTTGGACTTTTTAGTAAATAGGTTGTGGTGGTCAATATCAATTGAATAATGTTCAATATACTTATTTAGAGAGAATTCTGTCTAATGCAGTGATTATGTACTATCAAATTAAGATTCATAGACACTTTTCTCGACGATAGTACAGCTTACCATGTCCTACTAACCGAATAATAAATCAGGAATCATTGTCAATAATATTGATTTTGTGCTCATCCTTTGTAGGATTCAGGGACACTGTAAGTTGGGTGGCCATATGTGTTCAGTGAACAAGTGAATAGCCTATTAATAATGGAACATACTGAATGGACAATATATTAGTATGGGATATATTGATATCGATATAGTTAAACGAACTGGTTTAATGAAGATTGTATCCGCCATGACTTAAGAACTTTTGTGTAGTCGTGATACCTGCATTTGCATCATGGATGCTAATGAAAATAACGATTTAAATTAAATATTTTAATCTTAAATGATCGGTAATGTGACTCTGTTCGATATATCATTGTTTCCCCACTCACTCTACTGCCGAGAATAGCAAACCGATCAACGTAGACAAGTTTGTCTGTAACCTTATTAGCTTCCCTCTTTTTTGTCTAGGGAAGTAAAAACTTTTCCCCGTCACTTCTGCCTAACGAGCTACCAAAGTATTCGTAAATTCTTATTTCATCAGCCGATGATAACTAAAATGTTATAAACTACGTGCAATTGAAAATGGCATAATCTGTAATTTATAAGTATGAACAATCATGATGTTTCTTCTTTGAAATGAACTTTTTAAATTATATTTAAAATATGATTATCTCTTAAAGGAAAATATAGTTTGTATAACTTTCATAACTTTTTAATGGTAAAATCTCTATGATCAGGTCTAGATATTATCCAGGTGGCATTGTTCCTAGCAGAGCGTGTATAAATAGCATTAAAATTAAGTAAGTAAATTACGCGATATCATCTTGCTCTATTATAATATTTTCTTGCACAATAATGAGATTTAATATTGCATTAGCAAAGTAATCTATTTTACAGACTATAACTCAATGAATTGAAATAATAGCTCGGAAACAAATATCTTGATTTAAAGTTTTTAAAATAGCAGATTTTAGGGTAAGTTCTGATTTATCGAAATATTCCACGTTTTCGATTATGTAGGAAAAATTAAATAATAATTAAAATAAAAAGTTAAATTATTTTTTTTTTTATACATGATCGAAAATGAGGAACTGTACGATAACTCAGTACATATTCTAAATATTAATACTTAGTTCAATTTCATTAATAATTATATCATTTATTCTATATATAATGTTTCTTTTTAAAAAACTGGATACAGTGTGTCCCACAAGCATGTACCCCTTAATTGCATCAATCATATCTCCGGTTCTAATTGAGTTATTTATAGTCTGTTTGTACCATAGTATTGGGAATATTGTTTTTTTATTTAAGTACAATATTTGTAATAATGTACCAAATAATGAGTAGACAATAAGCAATTGGATGAACAGAAGTAGAATATATTTTGTAACAAGAAATTATTGAAGAAAGATAATTTTTCTTTCTATTTCCATAACAGAATCCCAATTCTAACAATAAAATAGTTTATAAAATAACAAAATAGATAAATCATAAATAAACTTACATCATTCTTTAAATTGTCTACCGTATGTTTAATCACAGCGGTAACTATTCTCCGAGTCAGTCTTTGATCCTTCGTCAATCCCTGAAAATTGTCCACTATTAATTATCGTAGTTTAACAATGTCGGAGGTGGCATTATATTTACAAAACTCTTGACATATTCCCAAATATACAAACCACATGGGTTAGGTCTGGGCTTCTAGGTGGTCACTTTAATACAAATCTTAGTGCTACACTGAAAAAAAATACGAGTCAAATTGACTAAAAAATTTAAGTTTTTAGTTTGTCCCAAAATCTGCTCAAAAATGTGAGTCAATTTGACTCATCTTAGTATTTTAAAAAAAACAAGAGTCATTTTGACTCCTAATTCATAGTCAGATTGACTCAGGCGATAAGGTTGACTCGCATTTTGTTTTCAGTGTAATTCCTTGTTACAAATCAATCATTATTTAGTAAATATTAACAAAATTGTACTCGAATACAAAAAATACTTATTTCATATAATATGAAACAAACAGACTATACTCAGGTAGCAACGATTCACGGACCAATTTTGTCCCAATGTTGTCCCAATATTGGGACAAGAGACATTGCTACCAGAGTACATATCTTAACTATAAGTGGAGACATGAGAAATACAAATAAGGGGTACATTTAAATGGACACCCTGTATAGGCCCAATTCTTTTCCACTCACCAGTTCTAATTCAATTGAAGTCAAAGAAGATAAATTTCTTAACACTAAATTCGAATACAATTCGTCAGAGTTCGGAAACTGATTGGTAAAAAGGTTGACAGTGTTTAGATGTTTTAACTGCAGTACAAGAAACTTAAGAGAAGAAGACGATCAATCAAGGGGTGAGAACATGATCTGATTAACGTGTTAGGTCTTTTTCTCTGTTACAATCAGTTGCTTTTACTCTGATGAATTAGTCTCCTGAAGAAATGCAACATTGTAAAGATATCACGTTTGAAGGAAAATTTAATTAGAGTTCAATATTGAGAATTGGATTTCAATTGAATTGTTCGCTTTTTAAAGTAAAATATAAATTATTTTCAATCGGAAAAAAAAATTCTTCCAATTAAAAAAACATGTTATTTATTACAAATTAAATATTCTATAATATAATTAATATAATTTTAATATAAATAATATCCCTATTTCACTCGAAAATATCATCTCTTAATTCCCATTGCAGCAAAATCAATCAATAAAATAATCAATATGACATGTTTTTAATCGAAGAGGCAAAAGCTTGAGGAGAGTTTAGATCAATATTCCCTCAATGTCCCCTCATTACCCCTTAATGTTCCCTCAATATTCCCTCAATGTCCCCTCAATACCCCTTAATGTTCCCTC
>CANNZV010004610.1:0-38426 GCA_947561585.1 Caprella mutica
GTCCCCCTCTGCAAGACGTCTGATCCCACGTCTTGTCCCCCTCTGACAGAGGGGGACATCCACCTGTCTCACGTCTTACCCCACTCCGTTTTCAAGACATGGGACCCACGTGGGACAGAGTGTGGATGTCCATCGCTATAGAGGGATTCAAGACGTGGGACAGAGTGCGGATGTCCCTCGCTATAGAGGGAAGAGGGAAAGAAGACGTGGGATAGAGTGCGTATTCAAGACGTGGGACAGAGTGGGAATATCCCCCTCTGCAAGACGTGGGACAGAGTGTGGATGTCCCCCTCTGCAAGACATGGGACAGAGTGCGGATGTCCCCCTCTGCAAGACGTGGGACAGAGTGTGGATGTCCCCCTCTGCAAGGGGGACATATCTCTCTTTTGGCTCAAACTACTTCGGTTAGTTGGGGTATATAAATATGTATAAGAAATAAAAAAGATCATACTAATCATTATTGCAATTTCTTTCTATATTGCATATAGTGTATAACATTTGGCTGTATATCAATTATTTCAATATTACATATTGTTATATACCAACTAAATGGGAAGAAATGGAGAAAGAATTGTAGTGATGATCTTGGGAATCGAACTCAGGACTCTAGTGTGTTGTACTATTGAAGTCTTCGACGCTGCCACTCGGCCATCCTGGACATGGTAAAGGTAGTATTGGAATGATCTTTAAGCAACTTGATAACTTGCGTGCTTCTTAAAGTTATTTTAAATAAATACAAATTAATATTCTACATTTTGGTATCATTTATTTTTTAATGTAAATGATAAGAATGTGTATAAAGTTATTTATTAATATTTGTATTGATAATGTTAATTAATGTTACTAACTACCTAATTACCTATAACTGTTAATTAATATTACCTATAGTTACCTACTGGTGGTATCACTACCTTATACCTATCTAGTTACCTACTAGAGTTAATTTATAACTACCTAGTAACCTACAAGTGATAACCACCAATCTAGTACCTACTGGTGGTTATCACTACTTACCTATTACGTATTATTTATCAGTACCTACTTAGTTACCTACATTACTGTTTGTCAATACCTACCTAGTTACCTACTGGTGTTAATTATAAATGCCTACCTACTTGCCTATATCTGCTTATCAATATCTAATTAGTTACCTTCTTGTGTTTAACAATGCCTACTTAGTTGCCTACAACTGTTTATTAACATCAATCTAGGTCCTAATTACCTACTAGTATTCATCAATAGCTACCTAGTTACCTACAACCGTTTGTCAATACCTACCTAGTTATATACTAGTGTTTATCAATGCTTATCTAGTTACCTATAACGTTTGCCAATACCTACCTAGATACCTACCAGTGTTTTTCAATACCTACCTACCTAGTATACCTACTAGGTAGTGTTCATCAATCCGTACCTACTACCTAGTATTATTCATCAATGCCTACCTAGATACCTACATCTGTTTATGAATACCTACCTAGTTATGATACGTAAATAAAGCTTGAGATAGATATACCTTTTTGGTATAACTTTTTCCCGCGTGGGATAGACGAGGGACAGAGAGGGACATCCCGCGTGGGACAGAGAGGGATATCCCGCGTGGGACAGAGAGGGACATCCCGCGTGGGACAGAGAGGGACATCCCGCGTACTTTTTCCTGCGTAAAACAGACGAGGGACAGAGAGGGACATACCACATGGGACAGACGTGGGGCAGAGAGGGACATACCGCGTGGGACAGAGAGATACATCTCACGTGGGACAGAGTGGGATATCCCGCGTGGGACAGAGAGGGACATCCCGCGTGGGAAAGACGTGGGATGTGAGTGGGATTTAAAACGTGGGACAGACGAGGGACATCCCCTTTGTCCCACGCGGGACAGAGAGGATATGGTTAGCTTGGATTTGACCTAGGAGTCTCATCTTTGAGAATAAACATAATTTTAATAATTATACAATTAATTTATTAGTCAATTAATTACACAAGATAATTCAATACTGCTTTTTTATCACTCAGTAATTAGTTAATTACTGGAGATACCGTTGAAATTACTGTAATTAGTCAATTAATTATGAAGATTTTCGTAGATCAAATAATATTAATTTTAATTTAATATGTTTCATATAATTGTTCATTTTCTGATTTTACTATATTACACAGTATAATTCATTTTCTTAAATATTTTATTTGAGGTTACCGAATTGTTTGTTAGTTTTAGATTTTTTCAAAAACTAGGATCGATACTAGGCCTAAATAGCAGTTTATATATTTCTGATTTAATACATACTGTAACATATTGTAACTATTCTTTGGTTATTTTACTACGCATTAAAGGTAAATTCCTTTTAATATTTCATTTCATGTAAATTATTTTTAATTTACATTTTTCTAATAATGTATTTTTTTTTGTTTCAGATTTTTTTCTACGAGTTTACGATTTGAAAAGTACCTTACGGTGAATTACATTTTGGACATTTTTCTTTGTTGATTAATGTGAGTAATTTATATTTCTTTACTTCCATAAAAGTTCCTAATTAGTCTATAATTCATGGTACACACCGTCATTATAATATGTTTGTTTTTCATGTAAATCAAATACTATATATGTAGGTATCCATGTCTGAAAAGTCGAAATTTTTTCTTTGAACTCGAATACGAAATTTATCCATGTTTTGCCTAGTTCTTATATGATTTTCTTTATTTATTAATTTTTTACATTTAGATAAATAGTCAATTATTTTTATTTATGATATTCCAGTTTTAAACATATTCTATTTAATAAAAAATTAAATACTCGAAATACTGGTTAAATGCCTACAATTATAAATTACTCGAAATTATTCTGAGATATAAATTAGTTATCTTGAATTGCTTGATTATTAAAATATATAGTATTTGACGATAATTGAATACATACTTCAATTGATCGTTCATTTGCGTTAACACTGTCATAACAACTCCAAAATAGCTACTGTTCAGGATAGGCATTTTGGTACTTGTAATGTACTTACATTAAATGCGTCCACGGACATTTCGTCCACGAAATGTTTTATTTTGTATTATATTTTTAGTGTTTATATATTTTATATTATATATTATTTATTGATATTCTGAAATATAAACGTAGAAAACACCTTTTGTTGATACTAATTAGAAATTTATAATCTTTGCCTTAATTCTTATTGCAATCTTCTGCTCATGCTGGCCAGCAACAGTAAAATAATAAAACTGAATGCCTTTTTATTGATATACAAAAAGGCCCCGCTTTTATTACTCCCATGTTTTATAAAATCTGTGATAATTTCTGAACAGTACATAAACATATAAAACTGAAACATTTTCTGTGGTGTTTTTTTTAATATAATCATCATTTAATATAATCATAAATAGGATTAGGTTATTAAAAACAATATTATTGCAGAAATTTTATTTTTAACAGTGACTACATAAAATATTGACAATATACATGCATATAATGTACTACTAAACAATTATTTGATAATTAAATGTGATATCAAAGAATTAGCTAGATATTGGTTGTTTTTTGAGCTACATTTATTTATTAATGTCAGTGTTACTGGACTGATCCATATTTTCTGACTATTAATTAGCATATATTATAATTATAATTCACCTCTATTGTAATGATTTTCTTTTTTTCTTTCGTATATCCACACATTTATTCTTGTTAGTACCCTGTTATTTAACAGATAACCCAAAAATTAATGTAATTTATTAAACTTAAGTCACTATCATATTAATGTATATTTACACCTGTCTATGATTGTAAGAATGAAAAATAAAATTAAATATATCCCTTAAACACTGTAAATACCAAATAAAGCAATTCGTGGACTAAATATCCGCTGGACGGAATGTCCATGGTCGAAATGTCCGTAATGTCCTAGACCCCATTTAATGATATAACGTTAGGACATTTAGCCTCTCTTAAAGCGATCAATTTTCGAATTAATATTATGAAACTTATACTAAATAAATCAGTATTGTAAGATTTATATGTGTATATGAATAACTCGTAAATACATTATGTTTTGTGTTTATGACGTTGTTGTTGCAAATGAACATTTGTAAAAACAAAGTCATAAACACGAAAACAAGTATTTTATAGTTATTCACATAGACAATTAAATCTTTAAAATACTGTTTTATTTAGTAAAAAATAGATAATTGTAGCTCAACAATTATTGACCGCTAGAGAGGCTAAATGTCCTAACGAAATACCATTAGGAGTACAAAAATGACAAGTTCTAAAATGCCTCTCCTGAAGAGTAGTTTTTTGGATTTATGACATTATTCTTGCAAATGAGAGATATGATAATAGAATGCTTAAATAAATGATAATAGAATACATAAATAAATGATAATTTAATAAATTATAATTCAATGCATTAATATTGGATGATTTACCACATCAATAAATAATATTGATTGCGACTATTCTTACTACCAATTGAAGGTAAAATCCTTTTAATATTCTTCTCGTGTATATTATTCATTAGTTACATTCATGTAATAATGTTTATTTTTGTTTCAGATTATTTTCCACAATAGACTGATATAAGTTTTTTTTTATTTATTTTATTTATATTTCACACTTTTACAGAAAAATTCAATTGAACATAATACAGAGCTACTAAAACAATTGTACAGTGTTGGTTCCTAAAAGAATTAAAATCTTATAGAACCTATAAATTAACCAAGTTGTTAATTATCTTATAATTTAAGACAAATATCTTTAAAATCTGCCCAAATAAGGAAAATAATCTTTTTTGGATTTCCCTATTTATTCCATTCTTATAATATTGTTGACAATTTTTATAAAAAAAAAACACTTTTTGAAAATAATTTAGTATCATTTTTGAATTATATGAATATATACAAACAAATAATATCGAAAAGCTTAATTGGAGAATAATTAAATATATAGAAAAATATCTTTTACTTGATAAAAACAGTTTGAACGTCAAATACAATCGATTGTTTTAAAACCTGTTAAACTTTTAATTTTCAGTCTTGTTTCCGTCATTTGTTGCTATTTTCATAAAACATCAAAATCAAATTTAGATTGTATCATCTTCTCTTCCATTTCAGTCTCACAATCCAAAATGGGGTTAGGACCAACAACCAGGCAGTTTGACCTGCTGAAAAACATTGGAGGCATAGTCATGAATGCCTTCAACAAGAGGACAGTTTCTGCCGTTGTAGGTCTTTGCGACAGCCCAGTCCTCAAGCTGTTCTACACCTACACCTTCTGGCTAATTTTTGGAGGATATGCGACCATTTCCTACTCTTGGTGGAATAAAGACATTCTCACCTGCACCAGCAAGTACAATGCAGACTCCCAAATCGGACCAGATTACCTCAATATCTGTGCATCTTATCTTTATGTTGAGGATGCCAATGGATTTATCCCTGGAAAGACTTACCTACTCTTCTACAGATGGGTTCACTGGGTGCTCTTCCTCATTGCTCTGGTCTTTTATATTCCTCATAAGATGAGCAAAAGAGCTGAGAATCCTAAGGTTAAGAAACTCTTCGACCTTCTTGCCTCCCCCAAAGAAGAAGTGAGCTACAAGGAAGCCTGCCAGTACTACATTGTCAACAGTGGCACACACAACAATGATTTTGTCAAGAGTTTCTTGATACACATTGTAGCTGTGGCCATCAACTTCTTCTGCTACTTTGTAATTGACTTTGTGTTCTTGGGGAAATTTAAGGATTTAGGATACGCAACATTTTCTTTCAACAGAGATATCATCAATTTCCAGGATGAACTCTCCTTAAGATTTCCTCCATTTGCCCAATGCGAAATCACTCACTTGAACAAGCTGGCAAATGGTAGAACCGAGAGATACGGTTGTCATCTGACGTACATGGAACTCTATGAGAAGTACTTCATTGTCCTCTGGGTGTGGATGATAGCAACATCCGTCATTGGAATTCTCTACATCGTCTATCTCTCGTTGTTCTTCGTGCCAAAACTCCGCCTTCAATTGCTCCGTTTCACCAAACCATTAAAAGCGAAGAAAGAAGAGATCAAAGGTTTCAACGAAAGGTTGAATGAGATTTCTTTCGGAGACTTTTTCCTTCTGTACAGAATGAAGTCTTCTTTCTCTCCTCACACTTATTACGATCTGTTGAGGACTCTCTTCTCTAAGTCACCTGCAAATGGAAATCCATCTTTGGAAAAAGATGTCGATGTTCCTGACCAGCCATTACCAGCAATAAGAAGGCAGAAACCTAGAGGCCATCTTTCCAAGAATATGCAGATGTCCGCTGCGTCCAATAAACACAAAGTAATCTGCATTGAAAAGATGTAATTAATATTTGTTCTGTTCGTTTCTTTTTGTCTTTAGAATTGGTGTCTCATTTTGACCTTCAAATAAAATTATATCTACTTGTAGTGCACATAAGGTAGTTAGTTTTTCTTATCACAATTAACTGTAATTCCAATCTTTTAATGGAGTATTGTGAATTATGAATTTTGACATGAAGAACATATTATAATGTATCTTTTTTATGTGCACTGCATTTAACTTAATTGTAATTTTTATCTTTCTGTTTAATTTTGACATTTTTTCTCTTAATTTATTAGTTTTTGATTGTTGTATTAGTTGATAACATTTGAACTTTGAAATAAACTTTTTAGTTAGTTAGTTTCATAATCAATTGTAATTACAATATTTTAGTGCTGAAATATTTCATTCATATGTCAATTTTCTAATTTTGACTTGCAAATATTAAATATTATGTGACTATTTTGTATCTTTAGTTAATTAGGTTCTTAATAAATTGTAATTACAATATTTTAGTTAGATATGTTCATAGTCAATTGTAATTCCAATATTTTAGTTAGATATGTTCTTAATGAATTGTAATTCCAATATTTTAGTTAGATATGTTCTTAATGAATTGTAATTACAATATTTTAGTTAGATATGTTCATAGTCAATTGTAATTCCAATATTTTAGTTAGTTAGGCTTATAATCAATTGTAATTCCAATATTTTTTGTTAATTAGGTTCTTGATCAATTGTAATTACAATATTTTGGTTAGATTTGTTCATAATTAATTGACTTCCAATATTTTAGTTAGTTAGGCTCATAATCAATTGTAATTACAATATTTTAGTTAGGTTCTTAATCAATTGTAATTACAATATTTTAGTTAGTTAGGCTCATAATCAATTGTAATTCCAATATTTTTTGTTAATTAGGTTCTTGATCAATTGTAATTACAATATTTTAGTTAGATATGTTCATAATCAATTGTAATTACAATATTTTGGTTAGATTTGTTCATAATCAATTGTAATTACAATATTTTAGTTAGGTTCTTAATCAATTGTAATTCCAATATTTTAGTCAGGTAGGCTCAAAATCAAATGTAATACCATTCTATTAATGAAATAGTTAATGTCATTCACATTCAATTGTTTTATTTTGACATGCAGATCAAATTATTGTACTACTTTTTCATGCGCATTTTAAGTAATTTGCTAATCATCTGCAATTTCATGTTATGGTCAAATATTGACTTTTTTTCTTTTAATTCTATAAGACCCTATTATTGTGATATATATTTGTATATTAATATGTATTTGTTTAGTTTTTTCCTTTGTATAATTATCAACCCTAAAATTTCATCTTTAAAGCTCATCATTAGCACAACTGAACGCTTGATCACCTATATTCTATATCAAACGAGCTGTTAAGCCATGGCAACACCACTGCGTTTCAGGCTCTGTAAAACCGGTGTACGGATAACTACCCTGCGGACAACTGCCATGTGAATAACTGCCATGCGGACAACTGCCATAGTGGACAACTGCCATGCGACAAACTGTCATGCGGACAACTGTTATGCAATATATTATAATTTCATATTGGGTGAATTGTAATGCACTTGTAAACTTAACCTTTCATGTAATTAATTTGATGTGAAGTATATTAATATCTTAACCTAAATATTAAGTATAATATTAATCGTATAGTTCAAAATTGTGCATAAAGAAGTTTAAGAATTAATATTGCACTGTAGATTCAGAATTTAAAGTTAAATTACACTAAATTCATTTCTTATTTAAATCATTTTTAACCCATTTAGCTCCTTAAACGATCAAATGGTTGACAAGAAGTGGAAAATCTATAGATGCAAAATTTTTTTTTCTAATATTTCAAAATACAATGAATAGCACAAATACAAGCTTTACAGGTTAAAATTTCCAGTGAGTGTGATCGGTGTGCCCAAGAAGGTTATGATTCTTCCGTCTAAGATTTTAAAAATATAGATAAAAACGCCTAAGAGTTTTTAGGTTATCGTTTGAATAAAATATTTTTTCTAAAATACTGGTATTAATGAATATGGTTATTTAAATAGTTACAATTAACGATAGTAATTTTAACGATATATTTTTTAAGGATATCGTGTTATAAGGTTAAGGCATTTATACCTAATTTTTTTTAAATACAGTTTTTAATGTATATTATTTTTAGAATATAGTACTTTTTGGATATAGGTTATTAAAATAGCATTTCTAACTCACAAGTTTTTAAAGTTATAGTAAATAAAGATATTGTTTCTAAGAATACGTACACAGCGCATATGTTTTTTGAGTTACTGTCTCCACCGCCTAAGTTCCTATCGATACAGTACAGTATGGATATTGTGTAATCTGAAATATGGCACTAACGCAGACTTTTCTCTGATTGGTCGACCAAAACCTACAAGGAGAAAGGGGGCGGAGTCCTGTTATATGCAGTCATATGGGTATTTTAGCACAAACAGCAACAGCGCTTCATAAATTGACTTGTTAGATATATAATTAATATCAGCTCTAGTTACATTAGATTTTGGTTATCGATGGTTATTAGGGATGTGACAATATAGAACATATTCCATTCTTTATATTGTCACATATTATATGCCTATCTCTGCAATATGTAGCAGGAATATTTAGAATTCCGTTCCTTAGTCTTGAATTGTTCAATTAAAATAATTGTGTTTTTAATTACTTAATTAAATTATATACCGTAAAATACGTGCTATTAGTTTACATATTTTAGTGCAGTAGGTACAACTTTTCAAAATAAGTAGATTCATTTATTTATCAATGACAATTACTAACAGTAGCTAATTATTAAATACCAATTGTTATATACATTTCCTGATATATTTGTGTTTTTATTATTCCACCTACGAACTTTTTAGATTTTAATGAACATTTTCATAAAATCTAGGTACTAAGTTTACGCATTTAATAGCAGTATATCTAAGGGAGTCCACAGATAATTTGAAAACGTTTTCTATGCAGTGGTCACTGAAGAAAACTGCATAGGGAAGCTGTGGTAGACTGTTTCATGTTGCAAAGTGAACAAGTTACACATATTTTTATCGGTTTGCATATATGCACATGTGCATATTTTATGCTCTTGAAATATTTTGCAGAGTCACTGCATGTATGCAATATGCACAATATCACATTATTAATCTATATTATAATTCGCTTAAGAAATTACATCTAGGTAGGTAGCCCAATCTAGTATAGGTATGCAAGTATATATCAATTTTGTACACCTACCTAAAACCTATTGATAGAGGATTTCTTTGAAATCTGTAGATTAAGTAATTATTTTATTTCTGAATGAATGTATTTGAATTGCATATGGTATAGTTTATAATAGATTTTTACCATGTATAAGTTGCGTTTAAAATTACAACGATATCACATTTTCCACTATAACTAATATTTGTTGTATTAATACTAATATTTGTTGTAGTAAACGCGTCTATATATATTATATCAATACGAAAAGTACTGCCATTTAAGTAGGCTATACAGCTAATTATTTAAAATAATGGTTTGTCGCAGTTGAAGCAGTGCTACCTACCTACTCTACTAGCTTTAACAGCATCTCATAATTCTTGAGTCAGAAAATATTTTGAAGTGTAAATTGAATATACTAGGTAACTAGAATCTAGATCGTTCATTTATGGTTGATTTGTTGTTGCCAAATTTCAATAAAATAACCATAAACTCTAGATTGTTGAAGCCTGAAATTTTATAATTTCAAATTTGACATAACTAAATATAAAATTGCTAGTAGGTATGAATCTTTTTCATTGTGTATAGCTACACTAAACTAGAGGGGTAGTACCCCCAATTACCCCTACCACCGTGCGGGAGTATTTTGTGACGTGAAAGAAGTGAGGCAATACCATGCTATTTTGTTTATACCTATTTAATGATATATAATTACAGCTTATTACATACCATTATCATGGCATTCACATAAAGTATTTTACGATGATTACGAATTTGTCATCCAATTTTGTCTAATATACATATTTACCTACTTAAAATTATTTTTATTTCGTATATTTACATGTATTTAGTGCGGCAATATAGTATGGTATAATAACCATGCTATTTCGAGGTAAAGGACCACCAAAGTTATATTTATGTGATCTACCTATATAAATATATGACCTGTAAAATATTTTAATTCACGGTGTTATAAATTCTATTAGAATCTCATATATTTTGTCGAGTCACCCCTGATAGGTTTTCGTCAGGGAAGTTTTCTATTATGGTATTGTGTTCTTTGTTTGTTAGTTTGTTCGTCACGCACTCTCATTGCGTCCGGTTGAAATACATTTAAGAGCTGTACAGTTATTTTTTCATTTCATTTCCCCCTTGATGTTCATAATTGCACCAAATTATGTCAAATAACTTAAAACATTCTCTGAGACTATATATTATATATATTTCTTATGCATTCAGATCCAGAAAAGTTACAAACTTGTAGAACATTAAATATATACGTACATCAATCTAAATTAAAACATGATAAAAGTACTAAACTAGCTAAAAATAACAAGAACTATGCAGTGGGTTAGCTTAAAATTAATCAATATATTTATTCCTACAGTATTCTTTATAAACAATTTAAAATTTAAAATCTGACATGGGGCATTATCGGGTATATTATTAAAAAGATGAATAGAAAACACTAATAATATTTTTGAACCAATGGAAAAATAATTCAATTAATTAAGGATTATTTATTAATATTTATGTTAATTAAATCTTATTTACCATTTTTCTGATTGCAAAATATTACCTAAATAAATAAAAAGAAACTATGACAGTTGATACTTTCAAAATGAATTTGCTATACGCCAATACAAGTGACAACAATTTGATATACAATACCATCCTCTATGACGTCAAGAGGGGGGCTTCGCAGAAGAAATTCAATTTCAATTTGTAGTTATTGTATCATGGTAGAACCTATCCTATTTATTAAATGATTTGAAAGCCAAATTTATTTCTGAGTAAGGAATTCGAGTATTCAGTTAATTTCATTTAGAATGTATAAACCGAGAGAAAAGAGTGTGCCGATATGACAGATTATAATGTGTCGTATCAACGCACGTATTGTTTCAAAACCGACACATATAGAGATCAATCAGAGTTCCACATTGACACAATAAGATGAAGAGCGCCAAAATGACACTTGAATAGGTGTTTTGTTCCGACACAGATAGCTATTTATGACGTACCTGTTTGTGTGACAACTTATTGTGTGGTGTGTCACTGTGATGCATATGCGTTTTCTCAAAAGGCATAAAACCTGTTGCATATGCAGTATATTTCCCAGTGCATATACTGCATATTTTGAAATGCATATTGTCAGTTGTCACAACCCTAATGATGTTATACTGTCAGAGAAAAAAGTCACTGTGATGATGTACTACCAGTGGAAATAGTCACTGTGATGATGTACCATCAGAGAAAAGAGTCACTGTGATGATGTACTATCAGTGAAAAGAGTCACTGTGATGATGTACTATCAGAGAAAAGAGTCACTGTGATGATGTACTATCAGTGAAAAGAGTCACTGTGATGATGTACCATCAGAGAAAAGAGTCACTGTGATGATGTACTATCAGTGAAAAGAGTCACTGTGATGATGTACTATCAGAGAAAACAGTCACTGTGATGATGTACTTTCAGTGAAAAGAGTCACTGTGATGATGTACTATCAGTGAAAAGGGTCACTGTGATGATGTACTATCAGAGAAAATAGTCACTGTGATGATGTACCATCAGAGAAAAGAGTCACTGTGATGATGTACTATCAGTGAAAAGAGTCACTGTGATGATGTACTATCAGAGAAAACAGTCACTGTGATGATGTACCATCAGAGAAAAAAGTCACTGTGATGATGTACTATCAGTGAAAAGAGTCACTGTGATGATGTACTATCATAGAAAAGAGTCACTGTAATGATGTACTATCAATGAAAAGAGTCACTGTGATGATGTACTATCAATGAAAAGAGTCACTGTGATGATGTACTATCAGTGAAAAGAGTCACTGTGATGATGTACTATCATAGAAAAGAGTCACTGTAATGATGTACTATCAGAAAAAAGAGTCACTGTGATGATGTACTATCAATGAAAAGAGTCACTGTGATGATGTACTATCAATGAAAAGAGTCACTGTGATGATGTACTATCAATGAAAAGAGTCACTGTGATGATGTACTATCAATGAAAAGAGTCACTGTGATGATGTACTATCAATGAAAAGAGTCACTGTGATGATGTACTATCAATGAAAAGAGTCACTGTGATGATGTACCATCAGAGAAAAGAGTCACTGTGATGATGTACTATGAATGAAAAGAGTCACTGTAATGATGTACTATTATAGAAAAGAGTCACTGTGATGATGTACTATCAGAGAAAAGAGTCACTGTGATGATGTACTATTATAGAAAAGAGTCACTGTGATGATGTACCATCAGAGAAAAGAGTCACTGTGATGATGTACTATTAATGAAAAGAGTCACTGTGATGATGTACCATCAGAGAAAAGAGTCACTGTGATGATGTACTATTAATGAAAAGAGTCACTGTGATGATGTACTATCAGAGAAAAGAGTCACTGTGATGATGTACTATTATAGAAAAGAGAATCATCCAGAAATATGATCGGAAAATAATTATGAAAAAAATTCAACAAAAAAAATAATCGAAAAGTTTTTGGGATATAAAATCTGAATTTAAAAATTTGAAAAATATTCCAATAAGAAAAAATTAAAAAAGGGGTTTAGATAGATTTACTGATATAGTTGAACTCCTCTATATAGTGAACTTCAACTAGTTTACTATAGACTTTAGAGAGTTTACTTTACTATAGAGGATATAAGTGATGAATAGAAAACGTGCTATTTTATGGCAGACTATAGAAAAAATTCTTCATTTTTTTAAAATAAATTCAGCATACAGGGTAATTTATATATCATTATAAAGGAGTTGCAATTGTAGAACTCCTGTTTCATTTTATGTCTTATCAAGTTATCACTATAGATGTAAGTTCTTTATACAGGAATTCATTATAGAAGAGTTCCACTGTATTAAATGATTTATAATATACTTAAACATAATCTTAAATTCATTCATGCTAAAATGTCAGCTAACACTGTCGGTGACAGGGCTCACGGATGCAGAAAAGCTACTTTTTGAACCAAGGAATGGGACTGAAAGAGACACAAGTGACTGACTGCACTCTCAAAAGAGAAAATTGAAGGGCTGGATTCTGAAATCAGATTTCCAGAATTTTAAATAATGAAGGAGTTGTGAGGTATAACGCGTCACGACCAATTGTCCGAAAGTCCGTTATGGAATTCTGAAGAAATTATAGTCAGCAGATGTGTATTGATAAGTTATTTCACGAGGTGTAAAGAGATTTCAATTTAGACGAAAAAAAAGGGATACAGGGAAAACCTTTAGACATGTCATGCACAAAACAGAACGACATAGCTTCTAAGCTCAATAGAGATGACCTCATTCTTTTAATCACTCTAGGGATCACCTTATAAAAAAGAAGAAGATATAAAGCTTCAGAGGAGGTTATCAGATGTGCTTTTTCACGTTGATCACGAATCTCGTTTCAAAATGTCCGAACTCCTACTAAAAGATTGTCAAAAAACCTGTTTAAAATCTAGGTTTCTTAGACGACTTTTTCGAGCTTTCAAAAAGAAGTACGCGAAAATGGCTACGACAAAAATTATGATAAATGTTTTCAGGCATTTTAAAGGCTCACAGAGTGGTTTAGCTTACACGTAAGCTCCTACACTTATAATAGTTTAAAAGTTATATCTTTATAGTACCGTGTTTCTTTCATAAGCTTAAATTTCAGAACAACGTATTATTTCTTTTATATAGCAGTTTGTTTTTGCAATGTAGCAATTATTTGATCGTGATAGCAGTTTACATTATATAACAGTAGTTCAAATATGTAACTGCTATGAATACATTATATAAAATTAAACTATTGTTTATTTGAATGTGTGTCACTGATTACACTCAAGTGCTCCACCCTAAACCTGCCTGTGGTGAATGGAAGAGACCATTAGTCATTTTTACCGTTATACATATAGTCTGTAGGCATTTTCTCTATAGGCATTTGGACAGTTATCCAAATATGACGAAATCACAA
The DNA here is from genome assembly GCA_947561585.1 of Caprella mutica. NCBI lineage: Eukaryota > Metazoa > Arthropoda > Malacostraca > Amphipoda > Caprellidae > Caprella > Caprella mutica. Next base: position 14,539 of record CANNZV010004610.1, read on the forward strand.
AATAATCTTCGCATCATTTTAAATTACCAACTAGAATGGGCACTCAGAGTACATACATTCACATGTTCGCTACCGCTTCAATTGATTTTGACCTTTTCGTGACCTTGCCCTTCGATCCAATCGTTCCCAAAATTTGATCAAATGGTTCCTGGATAATGAACAACCGTACACCAAATTCCTGGTAATTTGGTTGAACACTTTATGAGTTATGCGAATAAATTCCCATCAAAACATAACCTACCGCAATAATTTTGCGAAGGTGATAAGTAAGTAAATAATATCTAAATTTTATTCAAATATTAAATTTATAACCGTTTTTTATCGCACCTCTATGGTAACTAGAAAAGACTCTCAGAATCTAGAAGACACTTACGAACAAGAAGACACTTACGAACAAGAAGACACTTACAAACAAGAAGACACTTACGAACAAGAAGACAATTACGAACAAGAAGACACATACGAACAAGAAGACACTTACGAACAAGAAGACACTTACGAACAAGAAGACACTTACGAACAAGAAGACAATTACGAACAAGAAGACACTTACGAACAAGAAGACACTTACGAACAAGAAGACACTTACGAACAAGAAGACACTTACGAACAAGAAGACAGTTACGAACAAGAAGACACTTACGAACAAGAAGACACTTACGAACAAGAAGACACTTACGAACAAGAAGACACTTACGAACAAGAAGACACTTACGAACGAGAAGACACTTACAAACAAGAAGACAATTACGAACAAGAAGACAATTACGAACAAGAAGACAATTACGAACAAGAAGACACTTACGAACAAGAAGATACTTACGAACAAGAAGACACTTACGAACAAGAAGACACTTACGAACAAGAAGACACTTATGTTAATCTTTATGCTGTTAACGTTAATATTTAAGCTGACATGTGTTAACGACTAAACTGTTAACTTCTTTAAATATTTCTTGTCTTCGTTTATTTATTATTAATCTCTATTACGATTAAGAGGCTTGATTCACGGAATTCTTAACGTGACAATTTAGAATATGGACGTATATGGACATAAGAAAACTGAAGGATTCAAGTGATAGGAGACAAACAATTCTGTTATCTTTTAATAGTAGTTGGTACAGTGATACAGATGAAATGTTTTACACATAGTAAAATCTACAACGTACTACTAGAATACAGAAACTATTCTGTGCCTAGAGGAGCACAGAACTAGTGTTAGTCTCCTAGGCGAGTGACGAGTTTCTAATTCCCCACTGACTCTAGATAGAAAAATCTCAAATATATATAGTGTGGAAGTACAGAGAAATCTAACCATTCAAGGTTGACTCTGGTACCACACCCTAGGTATAACATCAGTTTTTATACCCATTCTAAACTCTCTGTGAAAATCTCACAGCTCTCTTTACATAAACACTTTATTTAAGTACTTCTTTGCTTGACATTTATTATCCATAATTGGGAGATTCTTACATTGGCTAATCAACTCGTATTGTATACGCCATGCTTGTATTCCTTATAGGGAATGTACAATAATGCAAGACGCAACTTTACAATCTTTTTGCTAAGAGATTTGCAAACGATTAATGTAATACATTTTTAACAGACACGTTTTCAGAATATAAAGAGTTTAATTAACCCACAATATGTAATACTGTTTTTTCATTATAGCCTTATCTTTTTAGAAAGCTTTTAGAATATAACTATATCATTTTTAGTTATTCATTTATTTCTCGAAATGTAACTATTACTTAGCTTGAAATGGATAAAATTAACGGGGAAATATGCAAACAGTGTTGAAGTTACAGGTTGCCTTCAACACTGCCCCCCCCCTTTTTTTCAAAACATGTTATCATGTTTTCAATAACCGAACAGAATACAGTATACATGTATCATACCAAGCTTCAATATCAATACCCAATATTTATAATATAACATAGTTACAAAGTCAAGCATGAAATCAAAATATAATTATTTTATATATATGACCAAACACTTACAGAAATATTCAACATTTCCTGTATAAAATTACATTTATATTGAATAAAAGCATTAGACATTTAGAACACATTAACTCATATTATCTTTTATCAATATTCTCTCGTTCTAACGTCTTATGGTTATCAACCTTAAAAAAGTTAACAATAATTCAAAATACAATATATAAGTACATTACAATGCCTTATCATTCATTATCCTTAGTGAATTACATCCAACAATATCCAACATATAGCATATATCAGTAAAATAAAACCACATAGGCTAAACTTTCACTTTCTACCACAAAGTTACTGCGACCTTCATTCAAAAACCTGTTATAATCTACTGCAAAACTTCTTTCTAAGTTTGCGAAAATCAACTTATTTTACCTCGGTTTACACCACAATAACCGGTATTAATATTATATTTCATCCATGATGAATTATTATCATTCATATTAAACACTATTGATACTCGTATATATAATAATATATACGTAACAAACATCTAAGTTAATAAAACATTTATTGAGGAATATTCCCGATACCGTATACCTGGTTCAGGTCCCATTGAGATGTTTTTTGTCTAGATGTTCTTCAGGTTTGTCCAGTGCATTTTCATCATGACTGCATGCGGCGGTCGTTGACCCCAGCTGATCACCTTCTGGCTCGTCTGGTGAACTGAATGCACTGGTTGGTCGTGCTACTTCATTAAGCTCTCGTACTGTACGTACTGTATCGCAAATGTCCTTGCAGGCTTCTCTCTGTTTCCCCCTTTCTTCTAACGAAAGCCGTAGTGCTTGTAGCGCCTCTATACGTCCTTTACGGATTCTTTTAGCAAGGTTCTTCTTACTGTCACCCTCCTCGCAGTCAGGAGAGTTATCACAGATCCTCCTCCGTCGTTTGTCGTCAGCCATAATGCGTTTTTCACAATTATCGATGTTTTCATATTTATAAACTTCACTTTTCTCGGAGTCAGGAGACTTATTAAGTTTCTTCTGTCGTTGTTCGTCAGCTTCAATAAATTGTTCACAGTCGCTCATTTTTATCCAGCCACTGTTGTCCTGTAGCTCTTTTATTAAGGGCTTTGATATTCTCAGCGATTCCACTCTTGCCGTCTTGTTCAACCATGTGAATAGTGGATGGCGAACGTTCGATTGATGATTTTCAATTTTAATTTTCTTTACCTTATCTGGGTAGTGACTGGTAGTAATCCTCCTTTTGCCTATTGCGAAATAGAGGATTTCGATGTCACTATCTGGTTGATCGTATAGTATTTCCGGGTCACTGTCTGATTGACTCATTCTGTGTTTAGTTAGGAACCACCGGCAAATTCACTCTTCTTTTATTCAGTTCTTCAGTGACCTTCTCCTCTACTCCTGTTTCCTCCGTGATCAACTTTCCTTTTGATTCGTCGTCGTCGTTAGTGCTTGTGGTACAGATTTAATGGTAACCAACCCTCACGGGTTTTCTTGTAGTTACAATCCGTTTTACTGCCCAGTGTAACAAACCCTCACGAGTTCTCTTGCGATTACACTCTTGCAGTTTCACCACAATTCACTAACTTAGTTCATTTTTCACTGTATCACTTCTGTCTATCTTATTCCATTTGTAATCCATATATCTCTTTATCACGCATCCCGTCGAAGATGCCAATGTTAATCTTTATGCTGTTAACGTTAATATTTAAGCTGACATGTGTTAACGACTAAACTGTTAACTTCTTTAAATATTTCTTGTCTTCGTTTATTTATTATTAATCTCTATTACGATTAAGAGGCTTGATTCACGGAATTCTTAACGTGACAATTTAGAATATGGACGTATATGGACATAAGAAAACTGAAGGATTCAAGTGATAGGAGACAAACAATTCTGTTATCTTTTTATAGTAGTTGGTACAGTGATACAGATGAAATGTTTTACACATAGTAAAATCTACAACGTACTACTAGAATACAGAAACTATTCTGTGCCTAGAGGAGCACAGAACTAGTGTTAGTCTCCTAGGCGAGTGACGAGTTTCTAATTCCCCACTGACTCTAGATAGAAAAATCTCAAATATATATAGTGTGGAAGTACAGAGAAATCTAACCATTCAAGGTTGACTCTGGTACCACACCCTAGGTATAACATCAGTTTTTATACCCATTCTAAACTCTCTGTGAAAATCTCACAGCTCTCTTTACATAAACACTTTATTTAAGTACTTCTTTGCTTGACATTTATTATCCATAATTGGGAGATTCTTACATTGGCTAATCAACTCGTATTGTATACGCCATGCTTGTATTCCTTATAGGGAATGTACAATAATGCAAGACGCAACTTTACAATCTTTTTGCTAAGAGATTTGCAAACGATTAATGTAATACATTTTTAACAGACACGTTTTCAGAATATAAAGAGTTTAATTAACCCACAATATGTAATACTGTTTTTTCATTATAGCCTTATCTTTTTAGAAAGCTTTTAGAATATAACTATATCATTTTTAGTTATTCATTTATTTCTCGAAATGTAACTATTACTTAGCTTGAAATGGATAAAATTAACGGGGAAATATGCAAACAGTGTTGAAGTTACAGGTTGCCTTCAACAACTTACGAACAAGAAGACAATTACGAACAAGAAGATACTTACGAACAAGAAGACACTTACGAACAAGAAGACACTTACGAACAAGAAGACACTTACGAACAAGAAGACACTCACGAACAAGAAGACACTTACGCACAAGAAGATACTTACGCACAAGAAGATACTTACGAACAAGAAGACACTTACGAACAAGAAGACACTTACGAACAAGAAGACACTCACGAACAAGAAGACACTTACGCACAAGAAGATACTTACGAACAAGAAGACACTTACGAACAAGAAGACACTTACGAACAAGAAGACACTCACGAACAAGAAGACACTTACGAACAAGAAGACACTTACGAACAAGAAGACACTTACGAACAAGAAGACACTTACGAACAAGAAGACAATTACGAACAAGAAGATACTTACGAACAAGAAGACACTTACGAACAAGAAGACACTTACGAACAAGAAGACACTTACGAACAAGAAGACACTCACGAACAAGAAGACACTTACGCACAAGAAGATACTTACGCACAAGAAGATACTTACGAACAAGAAGACACTTACGAACAAGAAGACACTTACGAACAAGAAGACACTCACGAACAAGAAGACACTTACGCACAAGAAGATACTTACGAACAAGAAGACACTTACGAACAAGAAGACACTTACGAACAAGAAGACAATCACGAACAAGAAGACACTTACGAACAAGAAGACACTTACGCACAAGAAGACACTTACGCACAAGAAGACACTTACGAACAAGAAGACACTTACGAACAAGAAGACACTTACGCACAAGAAGAAACTTACGCACAAGAAGATACTTACGAACAAGAAGACACTTACGAACAAGAAGATACTTACGAACAAGAAGAAACTTACAAACAAGAAGACACTTACGAACAAGAAGACACTTACGAACAAGAAGACACTTACGAACAAGAAGACACTTACGAACAAGAAGACACTTACGAACAAGAAGACACACATGAGCAACGGGGACACACTTAGGTAAAACAGGGAGCTTAGAAAAAAAGACTCTTATGAGCAAGAATACACTTAAGGTACATGAAGACACTTTGCAACTAGTAGACACTTAGGAAAAGGTAGATAATAACAACAAGAAGATACTTAGGAGCAAGAGGACACACATATGATCAAGAGGACACAGGTAGGATCTCAAGGGGCACACATAGAATCAAGAGGACACACTTAGGATCTACAGTACATACTTAGGATCAGCATGACATACTTAGGATCAACATGACATACTTACGATCTACAGAACATACTTAGGATCAACATGACATACTTAGGATCAACAGGACATACTTAGGATCAACAGGACATACTTACGATCAACATGACATACTTACGATCTACAGAACATACTTAGGATCAACATGACATACTTAGGATCAACAGGACATACTTAGGATCAACATGACATACTTACGATCTACAGAACATACTTAGGATCAACATGACATACTTTGGATCAACAGGACATACTTAGGATCAACAGGACATACTTACGATCAACATGACATACTTACGATCTACAGAACATACTTACGATCAACATGACATACTTACGATCTACAGAACATACTTAGGATCAACATGACATACTTAGGATCAACAGGACATACTTAGGATCAACATGACATACTTACGATCTACAGAACATACTTAGGATCAACATGACATACTTAGGATCAACAGGACATACTTAGGATCAACAGGACATACTTACGATCAACATGACATACTTATGATCTACAGAACATACTTAGGATCAACAGGACATACTTAGGATCAACAGGACATACTTAGGATCAACAGGACATACTTACGATCAACATGACATACTTACGATCTACAGAACATACTTAGGATCAACATGACATACTTAGGATCAACAGGACATACTTAGATCAACAGGACATACTTACGATCAACATGACATACTTACGATCTACAGAACATACTTAGGATCAACATGACATACTTAAGATCAACAGGACATACTTAGGATCAACATCACATACTTACGATCAACAAAACATACTTAAGATCAACATGACATACTTAGGATCAGTAAGACATACTTAGGATCAGCATGACATACAATTAGGATAAACATGACATACTTAGGATCAACATGACATACTTAGGATCAACATGACATACTTAGGATCAACATGACATACTTACGATCAACATGACATACTTAGGATCAGCATGACATACTTACGATCAACATGACATACTTAGGATCTTCATGACATACTTAAGATCAACATGACATACTTAGGATCAACATGACATACTTAGGATCAACATGACATACTTAGGATCAACAGGACCTTATGATCAACAGGACATACTTAGGATCAACATGACATACTTAGGATCAGCATGACTTACTTAGGATCAACAGGACATTAGGATCAGCAGGACATACTATAGGATCAACAGGACATACTTATGATCAACAGGACACACAATTATGATCAACAGAACATACTTAGGATCAACAGGACACACTATAGGAACCGTGGACCGACAGTTGGGCCCAATACAATTGGGCCCCAAGAGAATTGCACCTACGACAATTGGGCCCCAAGACAATTATATTATTTGCCCATTTTTTCAGAGTTTACAGTTTTAACTTAATTAAAGACCATTGCTACTATAATAACTGGGGTTGTGACAATATGCATTTTGCATAAAAAATATAGTCTTGAGCATATTTTAAATAAAAAATATTCCTTACATAAAAAAATATTCTCGATATGAAAAATGAATATTTTTAATAGAACATATTGTTTTCATAAATAAATACTATAATTCTTTCTAACTACAATAATTTTCTGTTCTGAGATAGGTCACGTAAGCAAGAAACAATAGAAAACAAGGGTGTATGTATTTAGACCTGCCGAAATTATTGGAACCTACAAATTGAATTAAAGTTAATGTGAATTTTTTGAAACCTGTTCAGTGTTCAGAAGAGTTTTATGAATCTTTATTTCAAAGGGTATTCTCATAATCTCATTTTATCCCAAGAACTGTTCAAATAACTGTTCAATGTAACGTATTACCTTCAAATTTTGTCCATTTTTTACTAAATATTTGTCTTTGTCAGACGATGTACACTACACAGTACACATTGGATCCATGATGGCTTACTTAATTATACGGCCTGATTTTCTGCCTTTTCGTCAAAAAAATAGGTCACTATTTTCATTTGTAATATAACTCAGCCACGTTTTGTAACCAAAAAATGATTGTTTATTAAGCATAATCCTGCAGTATATCCTGACGGATCAGTGTAAATTCATCGCGGGTAAATTCATCGCATTAAATTCATCGCATGGTAAATTCATCGCATAATAAATCATTGATGACGTATAAAAGGAAGGTAGATAATACAAATAATAGAGAGGTAAATAAACGATGATAAATACCACTTTCTTATTTTCTATTGTCTCTTCATCTAAAATAGCTACATTCTTTTTTTTCTATTGGCTTCATCTTAACTTATTCACTATACAGGAGTTCATTATAGAGTTACTATAACAATGAAATATGTTGCTTACATGACTTATCTCAGAACAGAAAATTATACTAATTTAAAAGAATAAAACCGTTTATTCATAAAATGAATATGTTCTAAGATATATATTTTTCATACCAAGAATGTTTTTTTTTATATTAAAAATATTCTATATTATAATTATGTTCAAGACTATATTTTTATACTAAACGCATATTGTCACATCCCTAGTTATTACGATAACAATGGTCTCTAATTAAGTTAATACTGTAGACTCTGAAAAATTGGGCAAATACTTTATTGGTCCTTGGGACCAATTGTCGTGGGCACAATTGTGCGGGGTCCAATTGTCGTGGTGCCTAATTGTCGTGGGGACTAATTGTCCTGGGCCCAATTGTCGTGGCCCAATTGTCGGACCACGAAATAATATATGGATATGTTGCCCAAGTAAACCGTTAATATTAAAGATTAAATTCTACCGTTACAACTGCACAAAAAATATATCTGAATTACTTTAAAAAAAAAATTGTAATCAATACCTCTCAATTAATTAGAAAACCTGGTTCCCATTTACTGAGCCAATTATGCTTTGCTGATCATATTTTCAAAGAGGTGTAGCATTTACAGTTATGTTGTTCTTCAAACTCTGAGTAGCTACACAAATACGTAATTTGAGAAATATTTAAAAATTAAATTAAAGAAAAATATGCATAACTATAAAATAATAAATTAATGCATGTATACTCACACATTACAATTTTTAAATCAAATATTAATTGAATGATATACCTACATGCGAAAATTATATGACATTCTATTACTAAAATCCATTCATTTAGAATAAAATAAAATCACAAATTCGTACAAACAATTTACCCAAATTCAGTGAAAAATAAAGTGAGGTCGGCGCGATAATTTGCAAAAAGTATATTTAAGTTTATCAATTTAATTCTATAATGTACCATGCGATTAATTTACAAAGCGATGTATTTACCATGCGATGAATTTACCACGCGATGAATTTACTATGCGATGAATGTACCACGCGATGAATTTACCATGCGATGAATTTACCATGCGATGAATTTACGACGATGAATTTACCGGCGATGAATTTACCGGATACCTATCCTGACTACCGATTATTCATATATACATGAGAGTTATCTTGGTTTTGCAGAATTTCAATTAACAAATTTATTGAGTCAAATTCTTAATTTTATTGAAAAAAGTTGCAACGATGAAGAAAAAATTGACTTTCTATTTTTTGACGAAAAGGCAGAAAATCAGGCCGTATAATTAAGTAAGCCATGGATCCATATGATAATGATTTAAATTATATACTTAAAAGATTTTTATTACACCGTAACTTTAGATTAGCATCCAAAAGCGATTTAAGGGGCTTGCTAATATGTCCCTTATCAGGTATATCAATATAATTTTAGAGAATATAGCATATTTCAAAGATAATATTGTATCTTTGAACTTTCCTAGTAATAACAAAGTAGCACTTCTTTATAGTGTCTTCTCCTCAATCTTTTTCTGGGCTTAATTGATCTGGGGCTCCAATTGCCCGGGGCCCAATTGTCGTGGGGACAACTGTCGGTGCACCTTATGTACAACAGGACATACTTGAAATCAACAGGACACATTTAGGATCAAGAGCTTAGAGGACACATATAGCAACAAGTAGCACATATGAATAGAGTTCATACATAGAAACAAGAAGACATTATAAACAACAATAAAACACATTTGATTTTGTTACATATGTATATATGAAAAGTAGAACTATTCAAGAGAATTAATGTAATCAGCATTAGCTATAGCTAGTAACAATTTTTCTAATTTTTTGTCTCATATTCTAATATTTAATAGATAAATTAAAATTAATTAACTATAAGATAGATAGCTGTAATAGAAAGACGGTATCTAACAAACAACTATTGGTCATAAAATTCATTGTCAAGTTTTCCACCCTTCTCCTGATGATGAATAGAAAGATACCTATTTGAAAGCTTGAAACCAAAAATACCTTCAACACAGAGTTTAAATAACCTCTGATATTATGAATTTCCCGTTGAGTTTGAATATCATCAATCAAATGTGATGACTGTTGGTCATACTTATTAGGGCTGGTACAATATGCTCTAAAAGCTATTGATCCAAAAAATACCATAGACGAAACTAAATGAAATGGTATCGAATACTATATACAGCTGGTTTAGAACGATTCAATACTCTTTAATTCTCTCCGTCTATAATATTTTCGTGATCTATAATTTTAAAAGCATATTTTCCCAGCGCTGCTTATTATAAAATATAAATTTAATTAATGCTAACATTCTATCTGGACGCGAAACCTATTATCAAATGTAGGGTAAGTTAAAAATTATCGGTCAGTCCCACATCTTCGGTCATAAAATAAAAAAAACGATATATGCAACAATAATTATTTTACTTTCATTTTAATTGGTATCCATGATACCTGCAGCTATCACAGATATCAACAGCTATAATAAAATAATTAGTATTATTTTTCTTATCTTATTTGATCGAAGATGTGACACTGACCGATAATTCGTAACTTACAATTATACGGCCCTACCGGGGTACGGTCAAGAGCCCCCCCCGGTCAAGAGCCCCCCCGGTCACGAGCCCCCCCCGGTCATGAGCCCCCCTAGGTCATAAGCCCCCCCGGTCACGAGCCTCCCCTCCATGTTTTTATAATCCTTATTTACCTAGTTAAACAAATGAAGAACTACTTAGATAGAAATAACTGAGAGTTGCTAAAGTTGTTTGATGTAGTTTGTTGTATCCGCTAGTTTGTTGTACTGCACACTTCATGATTATTTAATGACCTGGCAGGGGGGTTCGGGGGGCGGCACGCCCCCCGATATACATATACTTTATGTCTAATCAGTAGTGAACTACAAAAGTGTCAATAAGGATTAAATAATATAGATAAATAAGGATTTAAAAACAGGGGGGCTCGTGATCGGGGGGGGGGGGGGCTCTTGACCAGGGGGGCTTATGACCTAGGGGAGCTCTTGACCGGGGGGGCTCTTGACCGGGGGGGCTTATGACCTACACCCGGCCCTACCTACCTACCTACTGAGTATAGCTGACCATACAAACGCTTGTATTATTTATAGACATTTTTCTTTATTCCACTATATAAAGTGTTTTTTTCGTCAATTTATGTGGTGCTGTTTAGTGTGTCAACTCGTTCACACAAAGAAATTGGCGTTAAATAAATAACTCATCTCAAATTATTTAAAAATTCCACAATTATGATGCTGAAATATTAGTGTCTAATAAAAATTCAAAATAATTTAAATTAAATTTATTATAAACTAATTATGAATTAAAAAATCGTTTTATGCGTGAAACTTGCTCTACCAGCCCATACCAATTTGCAGAAATAAAGATCACGTGAACGCTAAAAGAACAAATTTCATCAGTTCACTTTATAGGTAATCTTCAAATAATCCATAAGAGGACTTAAAAATCTTAGACTTAAAAATTGTCAAAGATAATATCTCAATAAGAATAAACAGTTCATAAAGAAAGACTTTGAGTAGAAATTAAAGAATATCAAGAAGAGAATGCCTAGTTACTTTTCAGTAAATTATACAGTATACCTATATATTTTTAAAATTGGACCGTCATCCTTAAGTGAACAAATTTCATCATTTCACTTTATAAGCTACAATTAATAATTAAATATTTGCAAAGATAACATCTTAATAAGAATCGACACTTAATAAAGAAAGACTTTGTGTAGACATTAAAGAAACTCAAGAAATGAATGCCTATTTGACATAGTAATACTACTATATTTATTTTATATATTGGACCGTCATCTTGAATTGAAGAAATTTCGTCATTTTACTTTGTAAGATACAAATAATCATTAAATATTTGCAAAACTGATATTTTAATAAGAATAAACAAACCTATCTTGGAGAAAGACTATGTGTAGACATAAAAAATATTAAAACATTAAATAATATTAATGCCTAGTTATTTTTCAGTAATAGTTAGGTACTGAACGTACGGTAGGTGCATTAACATACACTTATTTACTCATTTAGTGTGCTAAATTTGAAATTATAATATTTCAGGCTTCAACAACCTAGAGTTCACTTTTATTTTATTGAAATTCATTTACTATAATCAAACATTAGTTATAGAGGAAGATCTGATATCGTTTTGATTTTAAGCGTAGGTACGTACGTACCTAACAATATGACACTTGTAAAGGGTAAAATTAAATAGAAGATATATCGAATGCAATTGAAATTGAATAATTAAACCCCTTTATACAGAAATAAGAAGATAATGATTGATAACTTTATAGGTATTCGGATTTAAAAAAAAATCCGTTATCAAAACGATTATTGGTATACCTATTTTCTATAAATATCTAGGCAAACTTACCAAAAGATTAATTGAGATAACCTTATATAATGTATATATAATAATCATATTCAATCTGAATCTAAATTAAAATGAGCATAATAAACCTGATTCCTTTTGAAATTTTCATTCAAATATCAACTCAATTTATGAAGCGCTGTTGCTGTTTGTGCTAAATTTCACTTATTTTCATTTTCAAATAACTCACAGTACTTGTCTCTTATTGGCCAATCATATGCTTCCATAGCCAATCAGTGAGCTAGTAACTTTAGTACACAATATCCCAAACAACTTATCGGCAAGGAACAATATTCTCAAAAGTTTAGACGTTACAATTTTATGCGGTAGTTCATTATTCTTATTTGTCGTATTTTTATGACCAGTAACCTTTTGTTTTATAACCTTAAAAACATATTCGGTGAATACATTATCTTTATACTATTATTCGTTAAAATTAGGTATTTTAGAATGTTATAACTTTAAAAAACTATATTTAAGAATCGTATTTTTATAAACATTATTCTAAAAAACATGACCATAATAGTCAATATTTTTATATTCTTATTCGCAATATTGTATATTCTTAGAATTATAACTTTAGAACATATATTTTAAAAACTATACTCTTAGTGTTAGTAACTATATAATTTCTAACCTTAGAAGTGCCACCCATGGGGCGTTATGAAAAAACTAAGCAATATCGTTCAATTTAATATATTTTTCGGACATTCCTTCACCTATCGACAGGACGGACATGTAGTATGAGTGACATTGTGAAAAAGATATTGCATCAAATGTGAAGAGGCGATGCATCTTGTTCTCTGTTTCCATAACATCAGCTCAATAACCATCAGGAGATTGATTCTCTGTTAAAAATGAAACTGCATCGTAAATACAATACAGAATGTTCTTTCGAGCGGTTTGGTCTGTAGTCAAAAATGTACTCTGGTACATTTAGAAATTGTTCAAAGAAATTCATTTCTCAGATTTAGTTCAGATGTTAATGCAATCATGAAAATGAAATATCCAAGAGTGAACAATATTGATTTAGCTTAGATACAAATTGTAAAGAAATGATAATGCGTTTCTTAATTTTCTTAATATTATTTTAGTGTAGGACTGATTTTCAATGTGTTTTACAATCCAAGAGGAATTTATAGACATCAGATTAAGAAAATATTAGTTATATCTAATTAATGTTATTTATATTCAAACTATTTAGCATTCGTGAGGTACGTAATTAACAATCTATTTACAATGTATGTTATTATGAATGAATTGTTTACAGTTTTTCATCTGTTAATATGTAGACACTTCATCCATAAGATTTCAGTACCATAGTTTATTATAGTATATTATTTATTATATTCAACAATTATTCACTTTTTTCCTTCAAACTTAATATGCAGGTACAAAACATTCGTGAAAGCTTACATAATAATAAAATTGTGTTTTGCTTTAATGATTAAACCATCATTGATAGTTTATATTGCGATTTTAAGGATTATTATTTTCAAGTTATTTTCTCTGAATATTTATGTAGTTATATTTTGTTCAGTTTTTAAATTATTGATAACCAAATTTCAATATTAAATGAAACAATTTATACATGAATACAGAGTTATCATTGTTTTTATCATTTATAGCAAGATATCATACAAATTTTACTACCTTCTTATATATTATATTAGCCATCTCTCTGAATCAACAATTATAAACTACATAGAAAGCAAATTAGAATCTGAACATCACTTTCACATCTTGGGATGTTGTCCGAATGTTGTTTGTCTGACATTCAATGAAGACGAATCACCTCGTGAAAATGAGTGCAAGAGTTCTACAGTAATGAGATCATATGTATTATATCCAAAGAAAACAACCTGAGTGATTCTTCTAACAAATATATAATGTAAATAACTAATAATTTAACATGAGACTGCTAAACATTTTGTATCAATTTCTGAACCGCTTAAAATGGATACGTTTCAAGTCCAGCCCAATACCAAGCTATTGTGGTCGTGAATGAATCTTCATAGGGATGAATAAGCTGATTGTTTTGTTAGTTCAGCTGAATGCTAGAAATATTCAAAATTATTAACATTTATGTCTACTTTATGAACATTTAAAATAACAATAATGCATCTCTTCATTTATTTGATTATTTTTATATAGATGCAACGCTCTACACTCGTTATATATTTATATTTTCCTCTCCATCAATTTACTAAATAAAGTATATAGGTTCGTGTAGAAGTTGACCGGTAAGTTTACCGCCACCAGTTCACCGCGTGGTAAGTTCATAGGACATAATTCACCGAACGGCAGATTCATCACGAAGACAATTTTATTCAAAATTTACCAAAAATAAATTTTTTTAAGATAATTAAAAAGACATAAACTTCAGATAAACCGCAGGTCTTTCTAGAACATCCAGTTGTTTATTAGTTTTTGCAGTGAAGGTAAAACTCCTGTAGAATATACAGCCATTAATATAATTCTTTAATATAGTAATTTTATAATATTTGCATGTAGTAAAAATTCTTGAACCTAAATTAATTTTTCGACAGATGTTTCAAAAAGCAGAATGTATTATAAAATAAACAAAGGCATATACATAGTTTAGATATCAATTAAAATGAATTAAGCTGGTAAAACTAATAAACATGAACCACTGGTTCCAAATCTCTAAGGAATGAAATCAAAATTCAAATGCTACTGCATTTGACGTGACTTTTTTTGCATATGCATTATTTCATAAATTATATATAGAATATAGGCAAAGTCTCAGCTACATCATTATCAAGTCTCTAACTGAGACTTTGCCTATGTTGTGAACATATTTCGTAAAATTATTATGTATATATGCACTACAATAATCCCCGTCAAAAGCCATAGCGTTCGAATTTCTATTTCATTCTTTATAGCGTTTGGAACCCGTGGTTCATGTTTATTAGTTTTACCCATGCTTAATTCAACTTAAATGACATCTGGACTATATGTTAGGAAAAGAATAAATTACCCTATGGAAGGCTCACCTCAGCAATTGCATTTTTTCATCAAAACAAATTAATAGTAATGCATCAGTAATTATGTCCCTTGACTGCGCTACTGAGCTGAGCCTCCATTATAAGAAAAAGAACATTTATCTGCGCAGAGCTTCTTTTCTGTTCAATTTTCAGTGACGTGGCACTTGATATATAAGCGTGTGAAAATAGTTAAGGAGTCTCTTCTTGCTTCGATTCTAATTATGAGCCTCTATTGGAATGTGCCTAATGAAATTACTGTGCCGGAATGATTTCTACCATTCTACACTGTCTGCCATCTAATGATATTATCCAGTCTACAATATAGTAATAATAAAACTGGTCCCCAAGAACAAAGCCAAAATCCAATAAAAATTAGATAAATTGATAGAAATTGAATAAACTGATAAAAATTGAATAAATTGATAGAAATTGAATAAATTGATAGAAATTGAATAAATTGATATGAATTGAATAAATTGATAAAAATTGAATAAATTGATACAAATTGAATAAATTGATAATAATTGAATAAATTGATATAAATTGAATAAATTGGATAAATTGAATAAATTGAAAAAATTGAATAAGTTGGATAAATTGAATAAATTGAAAAAATTGAAAAAATTGAATAAGTTGAATAAATTGAATAAATTGGATAAGTTGAATAAGTTGAATAAGTTGAATAAGTTGAATAAGTTGAATAAATTGAAGAAATTGAATAAATTGAATAAATTGTATAAATTGAATAAATTGAATAAATTGAATAAATTGAATAAATTGTATAAATTGAATAAATTGAATAAATTGATTAAAGTTGTTAGATTAGGTATATTTATTAGATTGTTAAATTTGCGTAATTAATTTTCAGGCTAGCCAATGTGTCCCACACTGTTTTTGGTCTTCAGCTCTGAAGTCCTGGACATGGCCCATTGATAATTAAAGAATACATTGATTTTCCATTTGCTTATTTCTTGTAATTCCCTTATTTGTTTAGAATTATTTACTGTTTGATACACTATATGCTTTTGATTATTTTAATCCTATACAATTAATGATCATGCAATTAAATTACCTTCAATGTTTATTAAATGCAAATATTATTATTAAAATTGCAATCTTAAATAATTTATAATCTAATATACAATCTAATATAAGTAGTTTTTCTCAACAGAAAGTGCTTCTAAATAGATTACACGTATTATTTTCTACCTGTTTTTATTAGCTAAAAATAATTAATACAATGGTGAAAATAATATTTGATGAAGTACATAAAAAACTATCGTCAATATAATTTCATTGAAGAATTATTAATTACAAAAATAATAAACTTTATTACTATCCAAATCTTCTTTTTTAATCCTTCCCCTTTTAAAAAGGACAATTTTTAATAAAACTGTAACGAAATAATCGACTATATATATTATATATATCATTTAGTAGAATAATTTCAAATTCTTTGAGACTTTAATACACAGGTTAAGTACTTGAAATAATATAGCGGTGAGTGACATCATGTCGATACAAACCGATGAGGTAAGTTTTCTTTACTCTCCTTCAGAGTGAAATCATTAAGAACTTTCTTTCATTACAGCTCTTGAGGGGAGACAAACAATAAAATGAAAGAAAATAAACCCTCCAAACTATCGACAAAGTACCAACTATTTTATGGTGACTTTTGAAAGAAGTTCGTGAAAAAGAATGTCAGTCACTGCCGTTAGAAGACGGAACTGTAACGTAATAACTGGTTACAATTCTGGCTAATTTATATTATTTATTCGATATACTGTTATGATATGCTGCAATGTATTGAATTGTGAATTTTTAAACCTAACTGCAAATGTTGAAAGTGAAAAGCTGGTCTTACAAGACAGATTATATAAATTTTAACGAAAACAATTAAATCCAATTGACCAAAATATACACCGGATTATCAGTTTCAAATTTTATATGAATTCCAGTACCAAATACAGGTATTCTTTACCCTAGGAAATAATAGTTGACTATACATTTGTTCATTGGGATGCATGGAGTAATGTAAAATAATGATTTAATATGAAATGATAATTAAGATAAAAATGAAGTTAACAGATATTCTTACAAACATCCAAGAGGCATAAAACAATCGGGAAATTCTATTCTTAAAATTGGGAACAAACACAAATTCGCCATTTTGTTAAAATTCAAATAGTTGCAATTACATATTTCAGTCCTAATGTATACTTACATACACTAAATAAATTTAATTTTAGTAGGGGTTTATCGTTGACTATATCGCTGACGTCAAATGTACTAGTTAAACATAAGAAAAAAGTGGCTGCATGAATAAAGATGAATTAAGTTACCTATCACCGTCGGTGACAAGCTCGTGGATGCAGAAAAGCAACTACATGAATGCAGTCACATACCAAGGAATGCGATGAAAAGGAATACAACCACAGGTGGCTGTACTAACCGATGGAAAAGGAAGAGGTGATAGTAAATGAAGCCTATGAGCCTGCCAAAACAAAATCTAGAACCTTGTATTTGAAGAGCAACATCCAAGAGCTATCCTTCAAAAACTAACAAGTTTAAAAATTTTGCCATGTGATAGTAGGTACATATGAAAATACAAATAAAATATTAGTAATATTGCAGATATGAAAAAATATTGATATTTTAGAATAATTTCTAATTTAAAATAGATTAAAGTATAACAGTAATCACAAATAACAATAATATATTTGTATATGTAAATCTCAAAAAAAAGTACAATAGTAAATAGGTAACAGGATGTCTGGACTCAAAGTTTATTTGTTGTGGTAAACAGCTAAAATTTACAGAAAATGATAGCCACCCACTTCCACAGTATAAGACAGAGATTTGATGTTTAGATTAAGTGAAGAATTAAATGTTTCATTATAAATAAAATAAATGAATGAATTTATTTCCTTTACCAATAATTTATCTTTTTAATATTCTCAAAATATAAAATTACTACAAAGCTTTTAAATAATTCAACTATCAGAAGAATATAACAAAGAGAGAGTTTCCATATACATTATACATACATCTGAAGAAATAGAAACCGGTTTTCCAGTCAGTAACTGGATACGCAAGTTTAGGCCTATATTTCCCATTGTACTCGGGTCTTATCAGATCAGATCAACCGCATGTACCACGGAAATGGGAGGAGCTTACGAATAGCCGACTGGTTGAATCCATTTTCATCTTCATTCGCTTTTGAGCTTCCACACCGCACAGACGCTTTACAAACACTCTCGCTTTTTCGTTTATTATTAACTAATCGATATCTTTACCAACGATGCCTGGTTGTTCGATGGAACATAGGATCCTGCACGAGGAGGTCAAGACTCTGCTTCGGAGAACTGACATGTCAGGGTATACTGTGGAAGACTTGATGGACAGACTGGAGGAACTTGGGATGGAAACAACGTTCGACAGCAGGGAAACTTCCATCTTAGTCATGCTGATCCACATGAAGAACATGGTGAAGGAGTTCACGTACCGACGAAGAGAAGGCACCATCACTGTAGAAGAGACAGCAGGAATTTGTGAAGCTATCCTCAGACGCTTCACTGACTCACACAGGAATCTCTTCTCAGACGATTTATGCTTTGATTCTGCTAGTTCCTGCAGATTAAGCCGAGGAATAACTTCAATTCTACAGGAGATGAAGGCAAACCTCGAGAGGAACCACTACTACCGCAACTGCTGTGGAATGTTTGGGGACCACGTGGGACAGCTCGTATCTGGCAAATTCGATCTGAGGACGTACGAACTGATTGTTGCCATGCACAACCTTCATGTAGCGATCTACGAGACGTTGAAGGACCGGATGGAAATTCTCAGTGAGCTCGATGGATCAACTCACGGCTTAGAGGCATCTCCAAGAGACGAGTTCAACCTTCATCTCGTTTGGAACACTGCGCAGGACTCTTTCAAGCTACAAGAAGTCAGGAAAGTAGGTGAAGCACAATCTTCTATCTTTCATTCGTCATTCTTGAAGATCGCCAGTCCATCGTCTGCCAGGATTTGGAGGAACAGAAGAAATCTGGGAGCTGTTGACCTCACCATTGTTCATTCCTGTCCAGTCTGCATTCGAGAAGATGTGACAACTTTGGAGCTGTCAGTACTCTCAGGTTGTACCCACGTGTTCTGCACACAGTGTATCGAGGAATGGTTCGCCCGGAACAGAAACTTGAATTGTCCTTGTTGCAGGACAGTTTCAGAAGAACGGATCATGGCATCTGGTTACGGAAACCTTCTCCGTATGATTCGGTGAAGCATGAAACTGAATGGGTTGAAATTCCCTGAGAGAACTTGTTCTCTCTAAAATCTTTCGCTAAAGCAGCTACCTTTACGTGGTGCGAAAGATTTAAACTAAAAGCTGCAAAATTATTTCTAATGTACATATAAATTCATTTCATTATAGTAGAACATGAAAATACTTAGCTTATCTTCATTACATAAATTTTAACTTATTAAAAACAATTATCGCTAGTTATATTAGAATTATAATATATAAAAAAGATAATATTTTAATCATGGTTATCTGAAATTTATTTTACTTTCTGCTTAAATAATCATGTCACTATAAAGTTTCTTTTGACGATTAGTTTATGTTTCTTGACCAAAAATGGTAGCTTTACATTAATATATATTTATTTAATGCTACATGGTCAACAAAAGTTTAAACAAAAATATTCAAATGCCAATTGAATAGTTTAAAGTTGTACAATTTTGATTTGTTAAAGAAATAAAATGTTATGAAATCAAACAGTTCGGAAAAGTTAAATTTCACTAAAAATTAAATAATTCATTAACAATGTCCACGATGCTTGTTTATTTTTATACTTTTTTTAAAAATTTCTAATTCTTGTACCCAATTAAAAAAAATATTAAACTTAGCTAGAGTTCTGTAAATTTCAAGAAATGGTAATAACTTATTCTGTTGTAATATGGAGCAGTTTGAAATTGATGTTTGGAGCTGTTCGTGTTTGTGTTTTTGACATAGAATAGTTACTTGCCTATTAATTAAAATATAAGGAAGTTTATTAGATCATTATTTTTTAATTGTGAATTTACGATTAATGGTTTTATTTACGAAGTTAATATTAAATTTATTTTTCGAGCAAAATCACATATTTGTATGACATGTATGGTACATTTCACTGAATTTTGTCACTGAATTTTTTACTGGAACAATTAGAGATGCAATCCTTAACAGTAAAATGGAGATGTAATTAATATTATGGCGTGAATTTACTAAATTAAAAAGTCAGAGATTTTCTCTCTGTAAGTTGTGCATAAATTAATTTAATGACACTAATTGTCTCGAAACTAACTGCCGAGTGAAACACAGTGCGTGTGACTGAGTCTTTTTATTAGTGATCTGCAATAGTAGACATAAAGATACATGAATATTTATATAATATACAATGAAGCATTAAAATATTATGGTATCCGATTAAAATTCAAACCTATATATGAAATGAACAAGAGTATCAAACTTACTTTGGGTATCTGGGCTTGGTACGTAAACTGAATTAAGGATATGTGCATGAAGTGCTGTGTAATTGTTAAATAAGATGATATTTGGAACTGCGAACATAGAAGACGAAAGTAACATTCTAGTGGATAATTATAACAGAATTAACGAAAATAACTGAAGTGCAACTGTAACGGAAATAGGGTCCATGAAGTTTTAATTGAGAGCGAGAAAACTAGTTAGGAAAAGATGTTAGAAGAAATACAAGAAACTGTGAGATAGTAGCAAAATAGTCAAAAAGCGATTTATAGAAATAGTCAGAAAAACGATAGAGGAAGTTAAATACAAGAGACTCTGAAGAGACAGTCAAATAGGAAAGTGGCTCTCCAAGCAAAAGAGGGACAGATGAAAGTAAATTGGTAGGTGACTAATTTCATAGGTGATATTAATGAGTGAAAATAGAGAAAAGAATAATTAATAATATTGAAGATGCTATAGGAAACTAAATGTTAAAGCAGAAAATGGGTAACATTCAGAGAAATAAACTAGTGAAATCTTTTAAACTAATAATGATAAGAGGAATGAGATATAGCTATGACACATGTAGACTGATAAATTTAATAGTTTTGATGGCTTCAAAAGCCAGCTACAATTCTAAGATAAGATGTTTTTCAAGCTATATCACCGACTATGGGTAAGTGAATAGTATTTAGCTACCTATTAGAATGTTACTATTATGCAAATTTAGAATTCGCGAATAAATGTTGTACATTCGTCACACTCCCACCCAGCGACGAAGGTCGATAAATATAATACCCTAAAATACCAAAAAGTATATATCAAACTCAGTAATAGCTTAACAGCTAAACACAAACTACTTAAAAAGAAATAGGAAAATTTATATAGAAAATACAACTCAAAAATATAAAGGCAAAACTGAAACATATATATACATTGAATTACCAAATTCAAAACAAACTTAGATTCCGGAGTGGAAGAAGACAAATTCTTCAATAACATCGGAATCAGAAGAAACTGTAAGGAACCCCCAAATCAAATCATCCGTTGGGAGCGAGCAACACTGTATCCGCATGAAGTTTGCATGTAGAAGCATTACCAGAACCAACCGGAATGCAGCTCCTTGGAAGAACAGCATCACTAAGTGAGAAGAGAGGTTGAAGCAATTGGCACCATTCTCCGAAAAATTTCACTGCAAGAAGATTGATCCATTGTTGCAGCCAATTGGGAAATTTTGTCCACAGTTGACTTTGGCCAATGTGTAGGTTATACCTCTGCAGCTCAGGGTTTGTCGGAAAGTCAACCTCTATCGTGTGAAAGATGTGTACTAAGTCTTGCAATTTTCTCTTAGTGTCTAGCGGACGAATGGCAGAAATAGATTGCAATTTCTTGTGCATTAGATTACATACTCTAACAGGCGATCCATGTTGTTCCCTCAGAGTTGGCCATATTCTTTCAACAATGGCATACAGGGACGCGGCGCTAGCAGATGGATAATCTCTGACCAGCTTAATGGGATCTACAGTAGTATTGGCTAGGAGAACCGATGCCACGTCTAGAGGTTTCGGTTGAAGACCTCCCATGCGGTTTTCTGGCAGTAGGAGCCAGGACCTGTTCCTGTAGTAAAGAGGATCACCTGAAAATGGCGAATTAAAGGTTTTAAACACCGCCTGTTTGATTAAGTGAAACGTGGCTCCATCAATAACGGGTTGAACCTTGGAATCAGGAGCGCGGTGATAGCTGGGGTAAGTATAGGGGTGACTTGTAGACTCTGGAAACCCTGACACCAATGGCTTGAGAGGTTTGGCCTCGCTCCGAGGATACTGAGGTGTTGGATCGTATCCACCCACAACTGACAATTGATGTTCATGAGCTCTACGTTTAAATCCTTTTCCACTTGTATTAGTAGGAGAGACAGCAGGATTGAGGGAACGTGAGGCGTAGTTATCCAAAGGGTCTGAAGAGTGTATTGCTGAAGTGACAGCGGGAGGCGCTGCCAAGCCGACATCAGATGTAATAACTTCACCTGTAGACGCTGCAGTGAATATATGAGAATAGGCCGAGAGACTATTGGGAGCGGTAGAGATTTCGAAAGTTAGGCTTGAATTAAACATGGGATGAGGCGAATAATCGTGAAGTGTCTGCTGCGCAACCGAGAACTTAGGTCTCACGTCAGGTCCAGCTGGTTTTGCATCCAGTTTGGGAAGAGACGAATCACGGTGAAGTTTCTGCTGTGGCACAACAGAGATCTTAGGTCTCACGGTGGGTTCGACTGGCTTTGAAACACTTCTCTCCGATGTCACCTCATTACCGTTAGGAAATGGAAAATCAAACGATAAATCAGCTAGCTTTTGCTCCTGGACAGTAGAGGCTACGCTCCGTGTGTAGACGTTGGAGACTTCATCAGAGGAGATTCTTTCAATGACCTCGTTGATAATTCCTATGTACAGCTTAACTTCAATTCTTATCTCAGATCTGTCCTGTCTACATTCTTGGGCTTCCTCCAAGGATCCGATTTTAGTTAGCTTCTCAGTTAAGAGTACAGATACGCTCATGAAGTTCTTCCAGGTAGCTTTAATTTGTGATGAGAGAGTTCTCAATGTAATGAAGTCTTTGAATTGTAAAGGATCTTCATTCAAATAATTTAAAAGGGAATCTCTTGTATCGTCGAGTCTCTTTGAGATATCTCCCAAAAGATAAACAGTTTTTCGCTCTCCTGTTGGCGAATGAATCATCTTAGCAGTTCTTAGTCGCGTACATCTAGAAGAAACATTAGACGATGGAAATGT
>CANNZV010004611.1:0-38409 GCA_947561585.1 Caprella mutica
ATCAGAATCCAGTTGTTCTGTATCTTCTCACTGAATGAACTGAAACAGCTCTCATCAGACTCACACATCGATCATGTAGGTTCTAATAGTACTTCCATGCGTACATATGACTGAGAATCGTAGTTACAGGAGACATTCTTAAATAATTTCCATGAATATCAAAGTGCTGATGCTTGATTATAGATAAAATGATTTATAAAGATAAATTATAAGCATACTAAACTATCATTGCATATAATGTTTTCAATTTATAAGATATTAGGTAATTATTTACCCTGATGTAGGTTATTATTTGTCGAATTAAACTTTTGGCATGTGAGAATATATATAAAATATATCATAGGTATATGGAATATATAATGACATTCTTATAAACAAGCTGACATTGGCCTTAGTTTAATAAGTTTACTCCAAAATGTATATATTGTATATAATGCATACAATATACTGCATATATATAGTTAGTACAGAAAATTAATTTGGTTCATCTAACAACGATTCAATATTATAAGTGAAATAATTGCAATAACTAACCAGTTAAAATTATATACTAATATTATTATAACATTAATCATGTATTTGTTCTTCATCCGCGCCATTTAAATAGGTATATTGGAATACAAGAATACCAAATAACACGAAATCATTATTGAATAATTATTTAAAGATAAAATCATTTCCATGCTGAAAATATTAAAAACAGGGTTGCAAAACGAAATATATAGAACAATTATTTTGTACGTTCTAAAAAAATATATCGGATTTTTTTATTGAGAACCATTGAACCTGCCGTATTTTGAATAGTTTCTAGTTTAAAATAAGGTTCTGTGGTGAATTAATGTTTTAAGTTATTAATTTATTGGTGAAAGTGGAATTGTGTATCTATCATGTGTATAGCTAGTATTTAAGAGTTCAGTGGTTATTGTATCCTATTGAAAAAAAAATAGCTATGCTAGGCTATATATTATATAATATAGCCTATATCTAGCTAATTTGTACTTTTTAGGGTTACCTAACTAGGTGCCTACTAGGCTACTCATGACACCAGTTATCTATCTGACAATAAATGATTTTTCACCTAGCTATGTATAATGTACTAGCACATAGGTATCAGGAAATGCACTGTAACATGTACTCCAAGTAGCCTATGTCCAAGTTACTCCCACTGTGACATATCTATGTACTAGCTACCCACAGCCAACAGGCGACTCAAGTTATTAGTTATAGAGTACTACCGATGTCAGTTAAGCAAATTAGTTGGCTTCTATTTTAAATGGTCCACTCGTCCACACATTCTGATAGCTATATACCTTAGCCATGTTTCAAAGTGTGCACTGTGAACAAAGTCGCCAGTATAGCCTATATTGATACGTATCTAAAAGATGAGCGGATCACCAGATAACGGCGCACCCACCATACGTTCTATTAGATAGATCATAGGTAGATTGAAAGATGAAAAATGATAGGTACCTATATGTAGAAATGTAGTGAATTTGATATTTGTTGTTTCAAATTTATGACAGATGGCCAGTCTGTATTTAGTGGTAAATTCCACTGACATGTCAGTGGAATTTTTTCCCTCTCAAAATAATATTCTGGCAAAGTCGTTGGATTTTCAACTATTTATTCATGTTACCATTAATTTTTGGTGGATAAATTGGGAAAATGTTGGTGGATCAGTCAAATTACTGGAAATTAATGGTGGATTTTTTCAGCTTTTTGAAAAAGTCAGTGGGATTTTTTGCACCAAATACAGACTGGACTGATGGTACCTGAATGATGTGAATCCACAACCAGTCTGTATTTGGTTTACAAAATTCCAATTACTTTTCCAAAAAGCTGAAAGAAAAATCAGAAAAATACATACCTACCTACCTCTTTCATGATAGATACTAAGATAGCTATTCGAATGAGCCACCAACATTTTTTTTATTTACCTAGCCACCAAAAATAAAAAAAATAATGGTAAGTTGGTAACATTATAGTTATACTAACAT
This sequence comes from Caprella mutica, assembly GCA_947561585.1. NCBI lineage: Eukaryota > Metazoa > Arthropoda > Malacostraca > Amphipoda > Caprellidae > Caprella > Caprella mutica. Next base: position 1,998 of record CANNZV010004611.1, read on the forward strand.
AGGAATACCTAAATAGCTAAAATCCACAGACTTTACTAGTATAATATTATTTTCGAAGGGGAAAAATTCCACTGACAAGTGGATGGAATTTACCATGAAATACAGTCTGGGCATTATACCAGTCTGTATTTGGGGCACAAAATTCCACTTGACTTTTTAAAAGTTGAAAAAATCCACTAGATTATAAATTTCTATTAATTTGGCAGATCCAGCAACTTTTTTCTAACTTATCCACCAAAAATTAATGGTAACATAGGATTATTGGAATAAATGGCTATAAAAATCCACCGACTTTGCCAGAATATTATTTTCAAAGGGCAAAAAATTCCACCGACATGTCGGTGAAAATTACCACAAAATACAGACTGGGACATTAATTGAGTCAGAGAGATAGATATTCGCAGTCGCTAGAGTCTTGAGTGACTACTAGGTATATTGAATTTTCAAAAATAGTTTTGAATTCATTCCTACCTATGATCTATCCAGAATGCAGGAACTGGTAAAGCCAAGATATCCTACATTTTGACTTATGTTCATGTTCTCAGTAAAATACATGTAAATGTAGGAGGAAATTATTGATTGTTTGCACAGAAAATGTTAAAATGTCATATATTCTGCAGACTGGCTAGTACCTATACAAGCTATATCTATTTACCTGAATTTTACTTCGATTATTAAAAGAGATCTCTGAATTATTGTACACAAAATATGCCAGTTAATCTGTTGATGCCAATTAATTGACCCTCAGCCTTACATAATAAGTTACATTTGTAAAGGTCAAAACTCAGATAAGTCTAATTGGCTTAATGCCAGTCTACAGAATAATATTCTCAGTGAGAATATGGGACATTTTTAACATTTTCTGTAATAACAGTCTGAAAAGTCCTTAATTTTCTCCTATATTTGCATTAATTTGACTGAGAACAGAAGCCAAAACAGAAGATTTTTTGGAGAACAGTTTACCAGTTCCTACAGTCTGGGCTTAATGTTTTGATTTAATTTAATTTCTATGTTCCCATGTTAATTTGGCCTAAAATTAAGAAATGAGCCAAAATTGACATATCTCAGAATCTTTAAATTTTGGCTTGAAATTGGCTAACAATCTGCCAGTCTCTTGAACATGGCATGATGATTATTCAGATTATATAAGATGCATCTTGACAGTTTCAATATATTTAGGTACCTATTCTCATGTAAATTTTGGCACTAGCTATATTTAGAGAGTCAACATATGTTTAAAATTTAGATAAATGGAGCAGTAAAATTAGGTTACTTTCACTAGAAACCTTTCTTTGACTGACGGAAGTCGCTTTTCTTTGACGGAGGTCGCTTTTCTTTGACGGAGGTCGCTTTTCTTTGACGGAGGTCGCTTTTCTTTGACGGAGGTCGCTTTTCTTTGACGGAGGTCGCTTTTCTGTGACGGAGGTCGCTTTTCTGTGACGGAGGTCGCTTTTCTGTGACGGAGGTCGCTTTTCTGTGACGGAGGTCGCTTTTCTGTGACGGAGGTCGCTTTTCTGTGACTGAGGTCGCTTTTCTGTGACTGAGGTCGCTTTTCTGTGACGGAGGTCGCTTTTCTGTGACGGAGGTCGCTTTTCTGTGACGGAGGTCGCTTTTCTGTGACTGAGGTCGCTTTTCTGTGACTGAGGTCGCTTTTCTGTGACGGAGGTCGCTTTTCTGTGACGGAGGTCGCTTTTCTGTGACGGAGGTCGCTTATCTGTGACGGAGGTCGCTTATCTGTGACGGAGGTCGCTTATCTGTGACGGAGGTCGCTTTTCTTTGTCGGAGGTCACTTTTCTTCCATGTTACAAACCAGTCTGCAAAACATGCACAATCAGTCATCTAATATTCAATTTTTGGAGCAATTCTTTCCAAAAGATTTTTAAATTTCTCTCTAAAATGGCCAGAAATCTCAAAACACTCTACATGTAAACATAGGGAATTGATTAAGAAATTGTCGCCACATAATTCAGGACACTAATTTCAAGGCCATAATAGTCACCGGATAAATTTCACAACTTCATGCATCTTTTGCAGACTGGGTTACAGAGTATGTCAGTTAAAGCCAATTAATTGGCTTAAATTTCATGAGGTCAAAATTCAGATATGTCTAATTGGTTTAAAATTTTGAATTAATTCCTATGTTCCCATGGACGCAAGAGGTGACTATTTTTTGACGCAGGAGGTGACTATTTTTTGACGCAGGAGGTGACTATTTTTTGACGCAGGAGGTGACTATTTTTTGACGCAGGAGGTGACTATTTTTTGACGCAGGAGGTGACTATTTTTTGACGCAGGAGGTGACTATTTTTTGACGCAGGAGGTGACTATCTTTTGACGCAGGAGGTGACTATCTTTTGACGCAGGAGGTGACTATCTTTTGACGCAGGAGGTGACTTTCTTTTGACGCAGGAGGTGACTTTCTTTTGGCGCAGGAGGTGACTTTCTTTTGGCGCAGGAGGTGACTTTCTTTTGACGCAGGAGGTGACTTTCTTTTGACGCAAGGTACACACGACACTTTTTTTCACACCTGTTACACCCCTATTTAATTATCTCGTCTATTCTTCTATTAGCAACATGTGTAGAATTTTAAGTGCACTCTCCTGTTACAATTTAAACTAATGCATTGAGTAGAAAAATAGTGCTTAAGTCATAGTTCAGAGATGGTTCCGTTATTTGATCATGATAGCCATACTTAAAAAGATGATGCTGGGTGGTTATTATATACTATATTATTCAGAGTCAAAATCCTTGCTCATTCACCAGTGTCATTGTTTTGAGTCCTTTGACCAATGAGATATTTTACAAAATATCTCAAATGGTCAGATAATCCAAGAAACTTTGATAGATATTTGAATTTAAAGCATATTTTTCCCATATTGTCATGCTAAGACTCAATAATGTTTAGGACATTAAATAGAAATTTGCATAGTATGGAAGTGGCTAATATCACTCCTATTTATTTAGATAACTGGTGTTCTATCAATTATCTACCTATGTTCTTGTGTTAATTTTCATATTTATACAGTGTGATCATTATTAAAAAATTATACATAGCTAACTCAAATTGTGAGTTTGTTTATGATAATCTGTATTCCTCCCTCTGGATATTGTTACTAACTAGGCTATTTTTATATATGTTCATGAATTTGTTTGTTATATATGTCAAAACTTTTGTTTTTCTTTTCAAGATTATAATTATTCAACACATTCCAAAAGGAAACTAGTTTAAGAAATTTTGTATGTATCAAACAATCAAGAATATTCAGTTCAAACTATAACATGTCTTTAGATGATGAAGAGGACATGATGCTATTCAATATGAAGTATAAGGTAAGTTCAGCTCTCTTTTCAATCTTAAATAAAATAATTGACACAATGGAATTTACTAGAGATGCACCGATACCATATTGTTAAATGATACCAGTATCAAGTCCAATACCAGTTTTTTTAAAGTATGATATTCACAAGTGTTACTTGCTCAGTGTAATAGCTATAAATTTCATTTGTTATATTATTTTTGTTATTGCAATTAGCTAAAGTGTACCTAGTTTTGAACTACAGTGTGCCTAGTTTTGAACTACAGTGTGCCTAGTTAGTTTCGAAGTATGTATTTTTATTCATCTGTTGATTAATTACAGCAATATCAGCTATCTAGTTGAACATAAATTTACTATTATAAGCACGAAATGTAATTATTCAGTGAATTGTTTATAATGTTCGTTTCAATTTTCAGAAACACTGTCTGGACCCGATTTCAAACCAGTTCATAAAACCATTGGAATATCCCTATAGAATTCTGGCGATTGGGATGGACATAGAGGAAGGGGCATACGCTCCCACACCTGAGCACGGTCATGAGCCTCTATAGAATTCTGGTGATTGGGATGGACTTAGAGGAAGGGGCATACGCTCCCACACCTAAGCACGGTCATGAGCCCCCCTGATCATGAGCCCCCCCCCCAGGTCATGAGCCCCCCTGGTCACGAGCCCCCCCCCCCTCCCTGTTGTTTAATCCTTATTCACATAGTTAAACAAATGAAGAACTATGTACTTGGATAGAAATAACTGAGAGTTGCTAATGTAGTTTCACTAGTTTGTTGTACTGCACACTTAATGATTGATTAATGACCTGGCAGGGGGGTCAGGGGGATTAAATAATATAGGTAAATAAATAAGGATTAAAAAACAGATGGCTAGTAATCGGGGGGGGGGATGCTTATGACCTACACCCCCGAGGAACGCGTTATCAAAGTTGGCGACCTAATCTCTTACTCTTCTCCCAATTTATATTTGTAAGTATGGTTACATTTTTTATTATTAGTAACAAGTGGTACTCATTTTACAAACTTTGACAATCTGTTAGAGAGGAAAAATATATAAGTAAGATTTACAATGTGTAGCTTTAGTTTGCTTACCAATAAATGAATTTAAAGCTATCTACTTCACTTTTATAACCTCACCACTACTCTTTACAGTCTATTATATCGTAAATGAAAAAGGGGATGGTGTCCCTTCAGCCCTGAACTGTTGTAGCTAATTTGGAATGTATTATTTTACCATGTTTATTTTTATTAACGCTACTTGCAGTTTTGGAGAATAGCGCAAAGTTATATTCATCAACTGCGAGGTCTTAGATTTTTGTATTAGGAAGTCTTCATTTCCCATCATCTTCTTCTTCCATCCACCATCGCCACAGGTGCTTGTGACTCTTTTCGTCACAATCCTTGGTAATTGACAGCATTCACGGAGAAGCTTTTTTTTCATTCATTAGTATTGTCACTGACAGGTGGCAGGTGACATTGTTTATAGAGCCACTTTTCTTTCTGACTGATTCTTCCAGTCCCTTTTATTTAATTTCCTTTTGATGTAGCTAAACGATATGGCCTTTTTTTCTGAAAAAGACATTTAACCCCTACTAAATAAATTTTTCCCTTACTTTAAACGTCAATCACATTAATTCAAATAGCTATTTAGACATTATGATCACTTTTTACCCTCATGGTAGATATTGACTAGAATATTGCTGCCGAATAACGTCACATTCATAATATGAAGTATATATGCGTTAAACGCGTCATATTTTATAGTATGAATATGTGCGTTCATATTCAGCGCAGTATTGGCGCAGTCAATATCTGCCATGAGGGTATTTTTTCTCTAGTGTTTCACGCGTGGCCACGGACGCTATGCGGTCGCGCATTAGTAGTTAGGACGCGCGTGTCTGCAGTTTAGGGTAGCGCCCCAGTGTAGTTCAGTGCAGTGGGGGGACGTAGAATGAGGTCCCCAAAAGCGGACAAAAATGCTCTGTCGCGGCCCTATCGCGGTCTTCTGCCTGCCATGATGCCCTGCGCGCCCCACCCGCTGCCCGTATCCTGCACCGAATTTTAACTGGGCAGATCGCTCCTAAAAATTTACCAGCAGGTTTCTGTATATTGACCTATCATCCCACCAAACTTTTGGCAATTTGGTTGAATAATTTTTTGTTATGTGAAAAACAAGATGATAAATAAATGTCAGTAAAAATATAACTTTCCACAAATTTGCGAAGGTAATCATTCTTTGCAAATTCCACATAAGATTAACATTGTGTGAGAATATCAACCAGTTAATAAATATATGGATATCATTATTTAGTTATTCAAAAAGTCAGAAAGTACACACCATACAGAATCTACATATATCATTGTATGAGAGTCTGTAAACTATATGTGACTTTGAAACAGTCGAGATTTGCCAGATCTTGATACATTCTGAAAGTCTGTCAAAAAAATGTATTACGTAAAATTGAGTGAAAAAATCCGGTGTAATTATTTGGTAAAAAAATCATACTGCAACGAAAAAAAAAACCTAAAATTATCTTTTTATTCAGGCACATGTAATTTAAGTTTCGTTGCATTTAGGGACGTTTTTTAAAATTTGTCCATGCATCAGTTTGACAAAAACGTTTGTGGTTATTTCTCAATTTACAAAATCAATTCATGCATCATTAAGAAGATAAGAACATGCAGTTGTTGTTTCAACACAAAATTTTTCCAATTAAGTTTTTTCATTATTTTTGGTACATCACATATTGTGTTGGTGTCAGAGAAGTCTTTTCCAGTTTAAATTACGTCATTGAAAGAAAGCAGAGACTAAAAATAATGGCTAAATTACGAGATGCTGCTTCTGTGCAGTTGTCCACCCTAAATGCAAACTTGTTATTTTAAAAAAAAATATTGTATAGAATGTGATGCTCTGACTGTAATATGATGCTTTGTAAAAAAATGAATTTCTGGAGAAAAATAGTTAATCATTTTGAAAAATATTTAAAGAAATCAATCACATATTTATACTTTCTATTGAATAAAAATGAGATCACAGTTGAACCTCTTAATTCACTTTCTAAAAGTTGAATTCTTAGTCAACTAGTGGAGTTGATCTTAATTCATGGTTATCAAAATAGTAAAAAACCGTTAACTTAACCCTAGTAACCTAGGGACTGGTCCAGGCGCACCAGTCCTCATGACAAAATGAAAATAATTTTAGTTATAAATCGATTTGGAAGCTGTCTTCTCATGACTTTTACTTTTCAATATAGTTACATACGATTAGACGAAAAAGAAGATGGTAAATGGTAAAAAACTAATATTATGAGCATTTATTCAAATATATAAGGTGTCCCAAAAAACGGAAAACAACTTTAAGTTAGTATATTTCACAAACTATCAAAATAATGGGTATCTTTCTGGTAAATTTTTCATTGCTGTACCTTTCTCTATTCACAGTTAAATTTTTATTAAGTTTATTCATTTTTACGAATGCTATAAGGATTTCATTGATAGGTGGTGAGGTGAAAATGGCTTTTGCGCAAATAGTTAGAAAACCTAAGAAATATTTGTTTCTTATCTTTGCTTATTAATTTTATTTTAAATATATAATCATTCTTTGGTGGATAACAATTGATGTGTCAATATCTATTGAAGGTTTTTATGAAGAAAAAAATTCGAAAAGTCAATAGCCACGAAATTGAAAATAAAATGAATTTGAATTTACTTAGAATCATATAAAACATCTTTTAATTCAATTGTTATACATATATTCGGACAGTCTTGTAGAATTCACATATTAAGGTTAACCTAACTAACAATAATTCAACATTTTCGATAATTTAAGAAAACTATAAAATCGTTGCAATTTAAAAGTTATTATAAATGGTAATCATGGTAACTGCAGGTAGGTAACAATAGAAGGTATCAGTGGTTCTACAAATAAATGTTTGTTATACGGTTTGGTCGAAGAGTTTTATTTATAATCAGTTGATTCCTGAAGTTTGCTTAATAAGACAGCTATTGTCATATCCCTTTCACAATGGCGTCGATAATATAAAGTTCACGTGGAAAAAATATCATTATTATAAAAATGTTAAATACTAAACGTAAGACTGAAAACTATGAAATCATTAAATGAAATTATTAAACATATTATATTAGTCATACTTCGTCACGTAGCACGAGGTGAAGGAAGCCGTAAGTGAATTGCAAACACCAGTTGGAAAAATAAGTTACAATATTTTAAAAATAGCAAACAATATAGTATTTTCTAAAACTAAACCACTGCCAAAATTTATTACAGTTAAATTTATAAGGTGTTCTGTAATTATTTTGAGTAAATTCAAATTCATTTTATTTTCAATTACGTGGCTATTTAACATTAGTTAAATAAAACTTGTTATAGTACAATATGGTAAAGTTACATTAAATTGATTCATATTTATGTAAATTGCATCTTCACATTTTAAACTTTTAATTTACAATTTACCAATCCACGGGGAACATTCCACCGGGCAAAAATCCGCCTGGCAAAATTCCACCCTGACAAAATTCCACCGGGCAATATTCCGCCGGGCAAAAATCCGCCGGACAAAAGTCCTGTCACCATTATACTATATACAGAATGTGATAAAAAAACTATTTCCGTTTTGATAAGTTTATTAAGTTTGGTTGTGGTCATGTAATGCATAACTTATTATGAACTAAAATTGGGAATACTCGTCCTTACAATGAAACCTATTTCTAGCTATGATAGTTTACAAATTAAAACCATTTCAAATCGGCTTCTTTTTTGTGTACACCCTGTACTAATAACATTAGTGTCAACAAATGACGTTAACTAGCATTTTTTAGTGATTTCTTCAGATCAACTGGGAGGTTATGCTTCTACCCTGAGCATATTTATTTATCGGTAATCTTGTTTATGGTAAATTAATTAATCTTTTTATTTGCATAACTGAGAAAGTGTATCATCAAATTGATTGAAACTTGTTGGGATGATTGTTCCCAATCCAGGAAACATTTGGTTTGATTTTACGAGCGATTGGGACGATTGGTCAATGGTCATTGCCTCATGTGGTTGACATTTGAAAATAATCTCTCCTATCAAGAATAAATCTTACCGAAAACAAAAAAAGAAACAGCTGTGTAAATATGTGCTCTACGAGCACATATCTGTAAATGGAGCCTCTTCATTAAATTATGCCCTAAAGTTCGAAAATATTCAATTTTGTTTTCGATTTAAGGCTTGGTAGACGGCTCCGAATATTTGATTTACTTTTACAATTAATTTTTAAAGATGTATTGAAACAATGTCCTATTCAATAAATCAACCTTTATATGAAGATATCATATTTTGAATTTGGAGAGGTGAAATTTGAATACATATTTTTAGTGGCACACAGAAAACTGCCAGGAAGAAAACTACCGAAGCAGAAAATTGCCAAGCGGAAAATTGCCAGGGTGAAAACTGCCAGTCACTTACCGGCAATTTAATGACTTTAGTCAATAATAATATTTTAATTTATAAAAAAGCCGTTCGCCCTTCGTTTAGGAGTTAAGGGGACATTCATTTTTACTTAGTATACAAAACAAAAATAATAGTTAAATGAAGAAAAACTAATTAGAAAAATATGTAAAATACATTATTATATAAATATTAAAGATATAAATGAAATACAATATAGAAATTAAAAACTAAAAACATTTCTTTAGAAAAGGTTTAAAATACTAAGAAAAGAAACAAAGAAATAATAATATTGTTCTATGGACACTGGACATAAAACAATTTCTTTGTTTACACAACGCATCTTCAGAACCAGTCTTGGAGCTTAATATTCACTTGTCCTCTTTTTAAAACAACTTCGATCGCATTTGAAAAATATTAAGAATTTGCAACCTAACTTCTATGAATATTAAACTGCTATGAGTTATTCAGTAGTACCTAATTTTCTGACAATTTCATTGGATCGAATCGGATTGCATATTAATTAACGAAACTAGTTATATATAAATGAATATTGTAAAATTAAAGGTGTTGTGTTATTGACATGGAGAATAAAAATGTAACTGTAGTAAATACTTCATATAAGCTGATTTAAAATTAACTCAATTTATTGTATAATTTAAAATTATACCTATAATTATCAAAGACTATATTGCTGACATCAATACTGGAAATTAAAATACTAGGGACTATATACGTAACTTAATGTGTTTTTAAAATGTACGTGACATAGCTAATAAGCAAAAAATTGGAATTGAAAGTTACGCATGTGTTATGAAGTTTGGTTTACTGTGGGTTTAAATGAAGTAGCTTTGTTGAATTATTATTTTCCATTGAATATTAAGTAATCCAATAATTATACAGTTATTTGATAGAAATGATTCATACTGAACGGGAATTCCATATTATCAGAGGTTATTTAAACTCATTGTTGAAAATATTTTCAGGTTCCAAGCTTTCGAATAGAAAGATTTCTATTCATCATCAGGATGAATAGATGAAGGGTCGAAAACCTGAACCTGACAATGAATTTTATGACCAATAGTTGTATGTTAGATACCGTCTTTCTATTTCAGCTATCTATCCTATAGTTTATTAATATTAATTACTCTATTAAATATTGAAATATGAGCCAAAAATTAGATTTTTTTTGTTATTACCTATAGCCATTGCTGACTGATCCTATTGGATCAGCAGGACACACTTAGGATCTGCACGACACACTTATGATCAACAGGACACACTTAGGATCAGCAGGACATACTTAGGATCAACCGGACACAAATAGGATCAACAGGACACATTTAAGATTAACAGGACACACTTAGGATTAGCAGCACACACTTGGGATAAACAGGATACACTTAGGATAAACAGGACACACTTAGGATCCGGAGTAAAACACTTTGGATCAAGAGGAAACACTTAGAATGAAGAGGACACATTTAGGATCAAGAGGACAAACATATGTATCAAAAGGACATGCATAGCAACAATTAAGTATAGCGCGTAAGAATAGAGGATATACATAGAAACAAGAAGACACTTGAGAACAATAAAAAAACATTTGATTATGTTACGGACATATGGAAAGTAGAATTACTCTAGAGAGTTAATATAGTCGGTAATAGCTATATGTAGGTAATAATTAAAGAAATTTAATATTTAATAGATTAATATATAGTAATAAACTATAGGATAGATAGCAGAAATAGAAAGACGGTATCTAACATACAACTATTGGTTATAAAATTCATTGTCAGGTTCAGGTTCTTCACCCTTCTCCTGATGATGAATAGAAATCTTTCTATTCGAAAGCTTGAAACATGAAAATACTTTCAACGCTGAGTTTATATAGTTATTACTGTAAAAATGAATTTCCCCTTAACCTCTTGACGAAGGGCTAGCGCCGTTTAATTTTAAATTAAAGTGTTCATAGAATGTGTTTATAACTAAATAATATTTCTTAAAAATAAAAATAAATCCATGAATTCCCATTAAGGGACTGGCAGTTTTTGCCTGGCATTTTTGTGCTTCAGCAGTTTTCCGCTTGGCAGTTTTCCCCCTTCCAGTTTTACGGACACCATTCTTAGTTAACATATATACTCTCATATTTAATTATTAGCTTTCTAAAACTCTTCTAACCATACTATACACAATTTTTATAATCAAGATTCGTTCGGGATACCTCAGAATTGGCTAGGGAGATATTATTAAAGGGTGGGTGGTAATTCATATCCATATTTTTGTGAGCAATCAGAAATGAAGGTTTCACTTGAATATAATTTCGCAGATACAATTTATTTTCTGAACGTAGTTAATATGTTCTATTTTTTTATTACTGATAAGTTAATTCAATGTACCAGATTGTGAACAATGATTGATTGAAACAAATTGGGAGAGAAATATTACACCATCACCTTCAAAATTTTCACTCACCAATCCATATATGCAGGCTCCTACCCGGGCAAGAAGGTTTTATGCCTGGGATATTCCCTTAATATCTACAATATTCCCTCCTAGTCTGCACTCACAGTTTGATGAAGAAGGGATATTCCTGTAACAAAAATATTGGATGGTATTCAAGTTCTTATACGAGGGAATATTGGAGAGTTACAGTATTCGGTCAGATATCATCCTAGGATATTCAGGAAATATCATATTTCTATACGAAACAAATTGGAATATTCTTGGAATACATATTTTTGATAGTATTCCATTCTGAATATCCCATAAATATCCCAAGAATTATCAAGTTAGTTATGTATAATAGTATTCCCCAAAAATATAAAGAAGGAATATCCCTCGAACATTTGGGATCTACAGTATTCTTAGTGAAACAATGACGGAATGTAACAGGAATCGAATGAAAAATTTTACTTCCTGAGAAATACTTTTGAATATCCCTGGAACTATTTCAATATTTTTAATAAGGAATATATCCCATTGGGTTATATGAAGGAATGTTCCTGGAAGATTGGAAATTTAAAGTATGTATGTCAAACAACAAAAGAATGTCAATTGAATCGAACGATGATTTTTTTCTATTTTCTTAGAATTTGGTTGTCTAATTTAAAAACTAAGAAACGTGGGTTTGTGAGATGAATTGTTGTAATTTGGATTTCATATTTTCTTTTCTAATTTTTACCATCTATATAATTTTTACGCTACTTGTAGTTTTAGAAGATTGAATTTAGTCTTCAACTATGTCTATGAGGTGTTAGATTTCCGTGTTAGGTATGTGCTTCCATTTTCATCTCCCATTCATACAAAACTCCTTCAAAGAGCTGTTCTGCGTCCATGAGCATTGTCACTGACTTCTGATGAGACTTCTTCTAAAATTCACTTTCCTTTCTAGTTGCTTCTTCTAGTCTCTTGTATTTCAAAACGTCATCGATATGGCATCTTGTTCTTAAGCAGATACTAAACCGCCAAGTGAATTAAAAATATCGATCTAAATGAATAGAGTTTCGGATGAGCAAATTAAATGCTGGCTCCCTATTAGAAATTAGTTGTACCTACAAAAATTACTTATTTCGTTTTTATGAAATCCGAAACTATAGTAAAAGTTGCGAATCAGGCACCCAGAATAATTTTTATCCAATTTAGTGTTCGCCTTGCAGCAATGCAGTTCAGACGTAATTGACGGCCAATGAGTGTCAATTCAAGAAAAAAAGAGGTTAGTATTGTGATTGTAAATGTTTAACGAATGTACACCATTGTTTATATTGAATCAACAGCAGTTATCACTGAACTATTTTAAATTTTAGTTTAAAGTTAAATATTGATATCTGGTGATAACGGGATAAGAGTAGGGTCAAGTAGGTAAATTGCGGTACACTAACTAACTGCGGCCTCTAACTACATGCACATCATAGCTTCAAATCACACGTTAAAAACTTAGATTAACAAATTATAGCATGCACTGCACTTCTTTTGATAGCTATGCAACATTTCAATGTAATTTCGGTTCAGAATGTGTTTTAGACTCTCTTGAGAGGGCTGCAATTAAAAAATGAAGTGCCGTAATATACCTGCGTGACCCTACTTACCCTAGCTCTACTTACCGTACTATTTTAGATTGTAGGCCTATAACTATTCATATGTATACTTAGTTTATACTTTATTGTAAATGGATTCACTATGTTAATTTATATTATGAAATGTTTATTAATATTTAGCTATAACCTAGGTTAAACAATACACATTCTCTAGCCTCTGTAAGTGAAATATTAAATTTCATAAAATTATTTCTTCAGAGACCTGTTCTTTAACTGACTAGAGTTTAGTAGTAAAATTTTAAAAGTGCCAATAATGATTTTCAGTGTTAAAAATATTCATAGTAGCTTTTCTTCGTTCATGAGCCCTTTCTTGTTTTACTTTTTTTTTGACCCATACACAGAGCGAAAAAAGTCTTAGTCACAAAGCAGAAATCTGATTACCAAGTGAACCAAGAGCTTTTCTGATTTAGGAATACGTTTATAAGTGATACTTCATAGTTAATCAGATATCTGATTTAATGTTATGGAGATATTTAACTACAATGCAGATATACGAATTTATTTACAATGCAGATGCTCTTGTCATCACTCAGATTATTGATACTTGGTTATTATGCAGATATATCTACATTACTATAAATAGCTTTGATATTTAAATATCAATCAGTAAATATGGTACAGGAAATTGGGAAAATCATAAACTCAAATTAAATGAACACCTTTATTATATCAACTTATATTATTAAACATTATTATAATTATTAACAAATAAATGTTATTATAATTATTAATATATAAATATTAATAGAACAATTAATATATAAATATCATTAGAATTATTAAATATAAATACTTTTAGAATTATTAGTATATAGCTAAATACTATTAGAATTATTAATTTTTATTACCATAAATATTATGGAACAATATTAAATAATTTCTAATAATATAGCAAATATATATTATTTTATGTGTTGAATGTAAGTACCCAATAGAGGATATACTAAATAAATGGCAGAGAGTGATATTTAAGACATTATATCAATTTGATGATAAGCTATCATATGACACAATACTTTATAAACACTAATTAAAAAAATATATATAGTGAAAAGTAAATTTAAAATATTAGCAATATTTTACTATGACGTTGGCATCAGCTGTCCACACATATATACCAGTTGCTTCCTATTATTATTTAAAAGTGATATTTCTGAACTCAATGATACGAGGACAGAAAAGTCAATTCCGTGTCTAAATAGCTTAAGTTGTCAAGTAATAGCTGACTAAAATAGCTACAACCCATTCCATGTAGAACATGATATGAATTTATCTCAATTAATTGATTTGAACTTTTAGAGTCAACTGTATAGAGCTCTTTCGCTATCACCTAAACAGCAGTGACTGCAAGTTACAGCAACATATTTCGGTGTGATCTGGTGAAAAACCTCTGTAGTAATGTCCAAAGATGAGGACATTCAAATTGAAAATGATAGCAGAGATGCAGTAGCTACTTTATATGGGCAAATGTCTACAGCTATGACAAATTTTAGATTTGACAAAGTGAATAATTCCTGCAGTTCCTTTTACTTTGAAGGTAGGAGACTGAAGGTTGAACCCGAATTCACCTTTCCTTTCTCTGCATAACGCCATACCACCATCGTCCTGTGGTTAGTAAGGAAGATGAGCAATTAGTTCTAATAGTTCATAACAATATTATTAAATTGATGAAAAACACAGCTAGCTACAAAATTAATTTGACATTCTTTTTAAACTGATCTTTGTACTGATTGTCTTTTATTCAATTGAGGTTAATTATAAATTCAACGTTGAAGAAAAAGTACAGCATAGAATTGAAAATATCATATTAGGAAATATAATATAAATTTATTATAAACAAATAGAAATAATATGCAGAAGACATTTTAGCAATCGCGGAAAATAATTGAACGTTGAGTTTGTAACTATTTCTTGAAAATATGGACATTTTCTTCATGCTAATTTACTTCGACCTTTCCGATAAAAAGTGTAATCTGTACTTACCAACACAAATTTTTGAGGCCCTGTTTCTGCAGTTGTTGCTTTCCAAGGGAACTTCTTTGAAAGTCTGAACTGGACAAGACAGAGCCCCCACAAATGAATGGAATTTAGCCACATTAAAGTCATCTGAAATAATGATATTTCACAATTAATTATTTATTAACTTATCAATCTTTGATTATAGTTATTTTCATTGCCTTTAATATCTTATCAATCACAGAATAGTTGCAATTACAAAATTGAAGCATATTTATATTAGTAATTGGTAAGGAGTTAGCTAGTCAAATTTTGAAATCAATGAGATTCAATAGCTAGCTATATAACAATTAAATAAATATGCTTGTAGAAGAGAAAATTAATATGAGAAAAAATCAATTGAATAGCTACTAGCTATAATAAGATTTGATCAACTATAGAAATCACATTAAAAGAAGAGTTAGCTATTGCTTCAGATAACAATGAACAGCTACTTAGCTTGCTAGTTCATTTGATATCTTGTTAAGGAAAATAATATCAATTAAATATCTACTACCTGGTTATCTAATAGTTAGAGCTAGCTAATTATTAACACCTAGTGTCCTATTCACTGATTTAGTGTTCCTAACTATTTTTTATCTATGAAGTAAATACTAGGTATGAAGATTTACACAATCTTTAATAGTCACCACTCACCTTGATTTAAATTTTCATCATGTAGATCGAGCTTAAAGCATTGTTTCAACTCTGATGACTCTAGGCCACTTCATAAAGGAGTGATTTCTTGCTGGGAACAGATAAGTTCAACCTGAAATGAAAATTCATGGAAATAATTAGTAGAAACTAGAAAGGTAATATTTAAATAATTTAATTGGGAGTTGACCATTTACTTAGGAACAAGAAGCCAAATTGCTGATATTAAAAATAAATTTAATGCAATTGACATTAAAGAAGCAAACAGAGAAAGAATTAGCTAGTTACAAAAAACAATGTCACTAGCTATTTTTACATCTTAAAATATGGTAGCAACTTATATTCCTCTAGTCAGAATAATTTGATTAAGATGATAGGTACTGTTATAGGTAGCTAAGCTCAACTTAATTTCAATCAGTTTAGCTCTTTTTAAGACTAAAACTTGAAAATCCAAGAAATCTAGCTATAAAAATGATTATTATTTGTGTAGTTAGCTACTGACTATTTCGTATAATGAGAATATCAAATATCTCAATAGAGGGCTATCGATACATATAAGCAGAGGCATACATATAAGCAGATAAATATAATATAACATTATAGATTTATAGTAAGAAAAAGCATAATATTCACATACCTGGCAGAAAATGAAATGAGAACCATCAAAGAACCAAATTGCAGCAAAGAGTCGGATGATCACACTGCAACATAAACTGTAGGTTTCTGATTTGTTCTTTTGTAATTCTCTATGTAGCGACTCAAGGGAATTTTCATAGTAGAGAGCTATTAGCTATTTAAATAGCTAAATATAAAATTAAAGAAAAACATTTGATGTAGCATAATAGCTATAGCTACGTCTGAAATAGAAAGTGAACTTGAAATTATACTTATAATGACCATTATAATTATATATAATTCATATAGAACAAATAAAGACTAATTCTGATAATTTTTGATAGCTACAATGATTGACAAAAACTATTTTTAGGAGAACAGTTATGCTACCTAACAGATGAATTTCTTAGCTAAATGCAGCGGATTTAAAATTTCTATTGTTTTTCATCATTCATACATAGGTCGCTATTATAACAGTTGACATGATCTAGCTATGTATCAATAAAAGATCATTTTCATCATAAATTTAAAAGTCAACAGATGTCATTGCACTGAAATTTGAATGCAGACTGCCACAGTGCCACTGGTAGGCTACTAACAGCCTTATGCATTGGGTAGCTAGACAGAGACTTAGGCTGATAATCAAATTGCACAATAATGTACCTTTTTGCAAAAATAAAATCATTGAAATTCCTATGACAATTGCTATTTGTATCTATACCAATAAACATTGCATATGCTATTAATATGAAGATTAATTAGGTGTTGCTTATGAAAAATAATTTAAAATTACATGTCAATGCTGCGTTGTAAAATTACAGAAACTGGTAAAGTGTTCACCAAGAATTATGGAAAGCGCGTCCATGTCGCCAAAGATCTTTGCAGACACTTTTTGAGGGAAAATATATCTTTGCAAGATCTTGGAGACAAATTCCTAATAAATTCCTATGTTTACATGTTATTATTGAAGACATTTTAGAGAATTTTGGTGATTTTAGTTGACAGATTTGAAAATATTTGGAGACAAAATGTTCTCAAAATAAAATCTTGGACAGATTTGACACGCTTTGCAGACTGGCGTCTGAGTGAGCAGTAAATACAGGATGAAATTAAATTAATTAATGATTGTTCAATCAGAAAATATTGAAAATGTCCCATACTCTGAAGACTTGCTGCATTGCAAGGTATCTAAGGATAGTTTAACAGACTAGAGCTCTTGATGTACTTAATGTCTAATGATGTAACATCCAACTGGTAATATATTAATAATTAGCCAATGCCCAATTGTTAACTTACAAAATTGCATAATGAACCTAATTTAGAAATTTCAGAATGATAGAATCTATTGAGAGAAATCTTACAATTATTAGTTTAATTGCATAACTGTCTAATTATGTAAAATTGTAAATATAGTGATTTCTAAGACAAATTAACAAATTTCTGACAAATTGCATATGCTACACTTACAGAGTGTCAGTATCTCTCTTTTAAGTTTCAGCCAGTCTCAAAATGTGGGGCATTATTAACATATTCTGTGTGATTATTAACATTTAACATACCTACAATAGTAGATTAGTAGTAGCCGGTACCTATATCCCTAAGAATCACTCTCAGAGTCAGCGAGTCAGTAGCGACCATTAGCTAATGGGGCCATGGATCATTGCTAGCAAGCCAGACTGCAGAAAGTGGTAATCTGTACTACAAGATATCCTTTATTTTGCCATTTGGTTTCTATTCTCAGTAAATATATGTAAATTTAGGAGAAACTAAGGATTATTCACTCAGAAAATGTCCCATATTCTGCTGACTGGCAAGCCAGTAGGCAGTAACCAGGCTGCAACTGCCACTCTGGAAAAAGTAGTCTTTTCTGATGGATTGATCTCTCTGTTGGGGTTTTGCAAAGTTGCAAACTTTAAAATACAGTATTAAATTAATGGGAACTGTATAATCTGCAGCATTTAGCCTCTAAAAATCATCTGTTAGCCTAAGGGATTTTCCAGAGTGGGCTGCAAGCTGCGGTTGCTGCCAGTGTCTGCCACTTGTCAGCAACAGCAAGGCCAGGGCCCAGCCGGCCAGGCACCAGGCAACATAATTATATAGTTACAGTTGTCTAAATTTTGAAGTAAAATTGTGGGTAAAAAAATACCACCTAAGTGCAGAGGACTCTCAAAAAGTTTTAGGTACTTGACTACTTGCCAGTCTCCAATTTTCTTTTTATATATTAGCAACAACATTGTACTGATTGTAGCATAGGAAAAAATTAGAAAAAAACACAACAAATTTAATATTTTCAATTTTTCCTTTCTCTTAGATTCTCTACAGGAGTCTAAAGTCCTTTCTAATTTATTGGCGAGCATTCCCACACATACCTACTTAGCCACAAATTCACAAAACTAACTATGAAAACTTGGCTAAATTAATTTGTCTCATAAAATCAGTATATTTTCATAATCAGTATTTCAATATTTGGAAATTAAAGGGAATATTGGATTAGCAATGATAAAATATCCATTTTGGTTCTTCATACTAGATACCTACTTTTATATTAGAATTTCAAGAAAGATTCACTCTGTCTTATTAGCCTCAGGTACCTAGGTAGTAGCTGTAACCTGTAGGCTTCAGAAAGAGTCCGATTTGTTTCAGAATTTTTGCAGAAAATTGTTTGATACCTATTCTGCAGAAAGTTAGGTACCTAGTACCAAGGTAGCTTGGTATATTTTAAATTCTACAGTCAAATTGATAGGTATTGATTATGGAGCAGTTAAATAGGTAATGGTTAGTTAAGTCAATATGCTAGGTATAACATAATATAAAATTATAAATATGTCCCTATTGCCATATTAATTTTGTTATGTAGGTACTACAAATTTAAAATCACCTCAAGTTAAATAGAACATAGGTTCTGTGTTTTAGAAGCTGTCACATTTATATGTCTCACTAATTTCTTTGTTAGTATGACTCAGTGCTCACCATTTAATGCCAAATACTACCTAGATACCTAAAATTATATTATAACTGCTTGTCAGGTATCTTAACCTACTTATCACTTATCAGCTAGTTAAATTCACTTAGTCTAGGCTATAGAGCTAAGTATTTATCACAATATAATTTTCAAACATGTACACACACAATGACATCTAAAACAGTAATGGCGTCACCCGGTAAACAGATCTGATTACTAATTAGTATTTATTCAGAAGAGATTTTGATCTTATTAACCACAAATCTCAATGCAGAGCTCAAACATTTAGCTGCATAGTGATGAAATAGCAAGCGTTAAACCAGACAATCACCTTATGCAGCAACTGAAATGGAAATGTAGCACATAATGATAAATCAGAGAATCTGTATGTGTGAATCAGATTTAGTCAAATCAGCTAAATAAGGTTATGCATTTCTCTCTGTGTATGGTTTCTCAAAACCTTTTTCCTTATCTAAATCTGTATTCCCTTTAAGATCTACTTTTTCCTCTTTTAAAATTTGAAAAAATAATTTCACTTAGGTTTTTATTTAATTTATGGATTAACTAATTGAATACAGGTTATTGATAAATGATGACTAATTATTTTATTTCTCCGTAGGTACTACTATCACAGTTTCTGGCAATATGGTTGGCTAAGAAGTTACAAATCTAGAGACTCCTCTTCATTTCATTGTGTGTACTATATAGTATGAATCGCGTGCTCTAAAACTATAGCTGCACTGACACCAGTCACACCACTATATTAACTTCATAAGTTCATTGTAGAGAATATGAACGAATTTAAGATTAACGACAAAATTAATTGCTCGATTGAATTAATTTGCTCCACGTTAAGTAAAGAACCAAATACAAAAGACTTTGTACTATATAGTTGTCACACAGGAAAGTGGCATATGAAAGCTACGCTACCACCAATCGATTGTAGTGGTCAATAATTTTGCAAAAAGAGACGATAGCACTGTTGAGTGTTGACTGCATTAACAGATGGAAGAGGAAAATGAGAATTTGATGGTGAATGAAACCTGTGAGCCTTTCTTAACTATAAATTGAAAACTTCGCAAGTGAAAAGTACTACCATAGCGCTATAGAATAAGTGAGAAATATCGAGTGAAAATTACCGACAGCTAAATAGATTGAGCCTTTATAACATGTAAAAAAGTTGCACAGGAATTAATTTATGTTTAATTAATGTAAACCCTTTCTAAATCATGTGCTATTGTAGCATTCTGAATAAGCTAAAAATATATCAGAAACTCATAGATCTGAAATAAGTCTTAAAGTAATAAAATGTGTCTAGCTGTCTATCCTCTGTCATCAGAGGATGTAAATCAAGATCAATGATTAAATTTTTTATTAAGTCTATGTATTATTTTGATTTTTTTTAAATGATTAGGTATTTCATATATATTTTTTTTCATGTCATTTCATTCATAGGGATTTTTCTTAATATTTTTTTTTTATGATATCTATTTGATAGACATTGATATTATTTGTGAATTTTTCTAGAATTGTATTGAAGTCATGTGAAGGAATAAAATAATTAATCGAATTAATGAAGAATTTGATAAAAATATAATAATTTGAATAATTGATTGGTAGAATGATGAAGATAATTTATCCAAGGTAATAATCATATGATATTGAGAAGTAAGAAATAATGATATTACTATAGAAATGATACTGTGTTGAAATATAAACGCACAATAATTGATCAAACAATCGAAGATATGATTAGTTAAATGAAAATGACTTCGTACGATAATGGAATTTAATTTTTTTTAGGAATAAGTTTAAGATTTTAGTAATAAGATTATTTTTATGTATACCTTAGGTTATCTCTATATAATGCAGATATTTGAAACTATATGGATAGAATATTAATTATTCAATTCAGGTAAAAGGTTGTGATTCACTGATGATTGATATATTATGAAGAAATAGATTTTAGTTCAGCATTTCCCGAATAATAATTTCGTTGATATAGATCCAAGTTAATGTGATGTGCTAAAATGTTTATTGATGCGAAAGTAGACAAGTTAGACTCTATTAATGAAGTCCTGTCTTAATATTGATGAGAACCGCAGTGAGAAAGAAACACTGGCGATGAATAATATATAAATAGATACCGAAGTGAATTACGTAATAAAAGTAACACTATCGAGGATGTAGTCGGAGGAGTAAGAAATATAAAATCGCATATTGCAAAGCCATCTTAACGTAAATTTATATTTTTATCGAATGAGGAAATAAAATGATGCAAGGAACTTTAATTTTCATGATTAATATTTCAATTTATGTGTTCATAAACTTCAAATTTAATTCTTAATAAATAATGATTTTTGTGTATTCTGTTTTCTATAATGTATTTCAATTATCTGTACTAGTATTTTCATTAGTAATATTACATTATGATTATTATAACTAATATAAGTTTATGTAGTTGTCGTAGATTTAGAAGATAGATGACTGATCTTAAAAGTGCAGGGGGAAGAGATCCCAAGTAAAATTAATTATGAATTTATTAGAAAAATTAAGATCACTCATATATCTTTTTAGTTTAATTTAGGATTTTATTATAAGTTTTGGTAGATTATGTAACAAAATACTTTTGAATAATATTAACATCTTAATTAATTTTCACCATAACAACATATTATCCTATGTATAAATGTGTAACGTACAATGAATGAGATGAATGTAAAAGTATGTATGGAATAGGATATAATTAACAAACTTAACAAAGATATATAACTGTGATAAAACTTCACGAACAATCATGTCAATTGTATTTTGTATTTGTATTTTAAGTTTAGGTATTTTTGGTTTTAATATAAGATTTTCTAGATATACTTGTGAAAGGGATTAGTTAAAGCATTTTTGTATAAAATTGAAGTACCTTCAATTTTTCTTGTAGAGGGGGAAGATATGTAGCATTCTGAATTAGCTAAAAATATATCAGAAACTCATAGATCTGAAATAAGTCTTAAAGTAATAAAATGTGTCTAGCTGTCTATAGAGTCAAGGTATCTTTCCCACGAAGTAATAAAAGATTTAATGAGGTGTAAGGACAGCTTAGAAATACTTGTAAGAATAAAGGATATATTTTCTATGTAAGGTAATAATTGGTTTACAACTCATGTGGTTTGAGCGACCAAGTTGTGGACGGAGTCTTAGCTCATTAGTGGTTTCCGGTTAAGATGCTTAGAGGTATATAAAGGCAAGGAATTATGTAACTAGAGTTAGTAGTTAGTTGGTGGGGTTAGTAGTGAGTAGAGAGTTGTAGTCAGTTGGCAGTCAGTAAGAGTCAGTACTTAGAGTAAGGACTTCAGACCGGCCCGTCCGGGTTGGTCTGGTCCGAACTCATCTCTACCATATTCCACATTTGTGTCATCTCTAACTGTAATGAAATGCTGTATTCAAGTTTATAAATATACATCCCTTATGAGAGTGGAATACTACAACCTTCATTCAACCCCGACAATCCCATACGCATCAGCTATTTGATATTTTAATAAAATGATTGACGTATGTTTAGTTTCTTTCATTCCATACTAGTACAAAGGGGCAATTGTGAAAATACCTAGATTTAAATAATGTGTCCTGAAATTAAAGTTTTAATATTCGTAGATTTTTTATACAAAAGTTATTTGTTCACGGTACACTTCTTGGTGTGCAGCATCTATGTGACAATTGAGTTATGCACTCAAGTAATTAGTGTTACACGGCCACTTGTAGTCTCAGTTATTTAATTTCATTCATTCCCTCCTTTTGAATTACTTATTCCAATGATATTCCTTCATCGTGGCCTCTTCTTCTGGATCTTTTATTCCAATGTTATTCCTTCAATATTCCTTCTGCCTTTGGATGACCTATTCCATAGGTAATCCTTAAATATTCCTTCTTCCCTTGGATGACTTACTCCATAGGTATTCCTTCAATATTCGCTCTTCCTTTAGATTTCTCATTCTATAGGTATTCCTTCAATATTCCCTCTTCCTTTAGTTGTCTTATTCCATAGGTTGTCCTTCAATATTCCCTCTTACTTTGGATGTCTCATTCTATAGGTATTCCTTCAATATTCCCTTTTCCTTTAGTCGTCTTATTCCATAGGTATTCCTTCAATATTCCCTCTTACTTTGGATGTCTTATTCCATAGGTTGTCCTTCAATATTCCCTCTTACTTTGGATGTCTCATTCCATAGCTATTCCTTCAATATTCCCTCTTCCTTTAGTTGTCTTATTCCATTGGTTGTCCTTCAATATTCCCTCTTACTTTGGATGTCTCATTCTATAGGTATTCCTTCAATATTCCCTTTTCCTTTAGCTGTCTTATTCCATAGGTATTCCTTCAATATTCCCTCTAGCTTTGGATGTCTTATTCCATTGGCATTCCTTCATTATTCCATTGAACTTAGTCTCCTTGATTCCCTAGATTTTCCCTTGTGATTTATGGGACTATTCCATGAAAGTGTCAAAAAATTGCATTCCCTGAATATCAAAAAATGATCATCATGGAATATTCCTTGGGAATATTCCGAGAAGGTTTTTGGAATATCCATTTTTTGCGCGGGTAATAATCTCTTCACTGCAAGAATGATGCATTGGTTTCTAAATAACAGTTTAACTTTCTGCAGAACTATTTAATTTAGATGACTTAATAATATGATCAATAGATCAATAAAGGGTTTATTACAAAAAAAGAAGGAATTTTCTATGGCTATATAAGAATGATTTCCTTTTACATCAAGAATTGTTCATATATGTGCACATACGCTGCATTAACTTTACTACGAGAGGCTCATTACCGCCTATCAAAAACACATTAAATGTCAATAATTTTCACACTTACCTGCCATATGCAGGAGAGCTTTTCTGAATATCATTCTGATGTATGGAATTACAATATATGAATGTTAGAACCTTATGTCCTTCGTTCCACACTGAATATATAAGAAACACAATGTATGTACCATTTGCCTATAACTTTTGATGATAAACCTCAAGCTATGTATCGGGTAAGTTCAAAGTTATCAAACGGATCTACATTTTCTTTCATATATTAAAAACCAATTTAATTTAAAATTGTGTCTCTTTTCTTACTAGATATCATATGTAGATTGTAGATACCAATTGAAATAAAGATATGATATTGAATAATATTGTTAATTAAATAATTCAATAGATAATATGGAACCGATGTTAAACTCATAGCTTATCATTTATTATGTGGTACATCTTGAGCTAAGACCTGAAAAAGTTATTTGACATGTTCAGTAAAAAATAAAAACATTCCATTATCTCCATCCTTGCATATTTCACTTTCCAATAAAGTATCGGACATTTACGAGTTTAATTTACTGATATATGATTGAGTACACTCTTATTAAACATATGATAAAATTTTAATTTGTTCGTTGTGTTAATTGGATGATAATTTCCAACTGATTGTTCAAATCTAATTTAGAGATTATTACTCCCAAGCTCACAGTGACAAGAATTCCTCATCATCACTAGAATGGAGATCATTATAATTAAAGCATCTGCCCCTTTGTCATTCAGAAAACCGATTTCCATACTCAGTTCAAGTGACTGAATGTAATCACAAGAACAATGGAAGTTTAATCCAGAATAGAATTCGTAACTTGCCGCTCATTGAAATTGAAATGACGATTATTTTTTATGGTACTCTCCCTCAAGCAACACTTTATGTATACTGCTTTTAACTTTGTTCTTTCAATTATAGAAAATAAAGTTAGGTTTTATGAGTGAGACAAATTCGATTATTGTTATTTACGCTCAATAAACTGAATTTGCATTATTTTATGACTTTACTTCACATGTGATACAAATTATATAATTTATTGCATCTTTACCATAAATAAGATTATATCATTTTTTTTTGCTAATTACCAGATTGTGCAGCATACTTTAATCATTCAACGTATATTCAAGGTAGGTTAAGTTCCGAGTCATCGGACAGTTTCACATTTTCACATTTTTGCTCTAATGAAAATATTATTATAGAGATTTCATTCCAATTAGTATTAATAATAGCTTCTGTTTTTGTATTTCATACTATATTTTATTAATTATAGTAAAATTCGGATAATTATTATTCCCTACATTCTAGAACGAAAATGTTAAACTTTCTGATAACTCGGAGCATACCCCAGTTCCACTTAACAATCAATCTCGGCTAATGATGAGGTGCTAATATATGCATTGCCTCTGGAAACAATATTTTATCGGGACTAAAGGTTTGGATTTCATACAACAAACTGAACTGTTAATTCGTAGACGGGAATCCTGTCAAAAACACTCTCATCACTCTCACTAATATTCTCTTACGGTCTCGAGAATGATAAACTTGAATTTTCAATTCTGTGAATAATATTTTCCTGAAAAGCTGATGGTAGAAATTTATGGTGTTTTAATCCATGCATTAATAATATGTATATCCCTGGCTCAGAGTTATTTTGATTCATTGTAAGAAGACCGTATTTCATTGAGCACACCAACCCAAAGAACTAGAGTTAGGTTGCTTCATTATAAGAATACAATATTCCATAACACACAACAACCAAGAGAACTTGAGGTAGGTTAATTAGTATTAAAGTTTTCCTTAGAAGGGAAGAGTGATTAATTCTCTTCCTCTCAAATAAGTCCAGATGTTGATTTAGGGAGGGTGATTCACTGTGCAAAAGCAAACGCTCAATTTCATGAAGTTTATTCCGTGGATTTAATATTAAAGGACTTGATACTACCCAGTTAAAATTCGGTGCAGGATAGGGGCAGCGGACAAGGCGCGCAGGGCTGGCATCACGGCAGGCAGGGGGCCGCGATAGGGCCGCGACAGAGCATTTTTGTCCGCTTTTGGGGACCTCATTCTACGTCCCCCCACTGCACTGAACTACACTGGGGCGCTACCCTAAACTGCAGACACGCGCGTCCTAACTACTAATGCGCGACCGCGTAGCGTCCGTGGCCACGCGTGAAACACTAGAGAAAAAATACCCTCATGGCAGATATTGACTGCGTTAATACTGCACTGAATATGAACGCACATATTCATACTATAAAATATGACGCGTTTAACGCATACATACTTTATATTATGAATGTGACGTTATTCGGCAGCAATATACCAGTCAATATATACCATGAGGGTAAAAAATGATCATAATGTCTATATAGCTAGTTGAATTAATGTGATTGACGTTTCAAGTTAGGGAAAAATTTATTTAGGAGTTAACTGTCTGTTTCAGAACAAAAAGGCCATACCGTTTAGCTACATCAAAAGGATATTAAATAGAAGAGACTGGAAGAATCAGTTAGAAAGAAAAGTGGCAATATAAACAATATCACCTACCATCCGTCAGTGACAATACTAATGAATGGAAAAAAAGCTACTCCGTGAATGCTGTCACTTACCAAGGATTGTGACGAAAAGAGTCACAAGCACCTGTGGCTATGGATTGAAGAAGGAGATGATGGGAAATGAAGCCTTCCTAATACAAAAACCTAAGAACTCGCAGTTGATGAATGTAACCTTGCGCTATTCTCCAAAACTGCAAGTAGCGTAAAAAAAATAAACATGGTAAAATAAAACATTCCCAATTACAACAGTTCGGGGCTGAAGGGACACCATCCTCTTTTCCATTTACGATATAATAGACTGTAAAGAGTAGTGGTAAGGTTATAAAAGTAAAGTAGATAGCTTTAAAAATTTTATTGGTAAACTTAAGCTATGCATTGTAAATCTTACTTATATATTTTTCTTCCTAGCTGATTGTCAAAGTTTGTAAAATGAGTATCACTTGTTACTAATAATAAAAAATGTGACCATACTTACAAATATAAATTGGGAGAAGAGTAAGAGATTAGGTCGCCAACTGCCAACTTTGATAACGTGTTCCTCGGGGTTGTTCCCCCCCCCCCTGCTTTCTAATCTTTATTTACCTATATTATTTAATCCTTATTGACACATTTATATTTCATTACTGATTAAACATAAAATATATGTATATCGGGGGGCGTGACGCCCCCCCCCCCCGAACCCCCCTGCCAGGTCATTGAACAATCATAAATTGTGCAGTACAACAACCTACATTAGCAACTTTCAGTTATTTCTATCTAAGTAGTTCTTCATTTGTTTAACTAGGTAAATAAGGATTAAAAAAACAGGGGAGGGGGTTGACTCGTTACCGGGGGGGGGGGGGGGGGGGCTTGTGACCTGGGGGACTCTTGACCGTACCCAGTTCCTCGGTACGTAGAGTGCTCAGGTGTGGGAGCGTATGCCACTTCCTCTATGTCCATCCCAATCGCCAGAATTCTATAGGGAAATTCAAATGGTTTCATGAACTGGTTTGAAATCGGGTCCGGAGAGTGTTTCTGAAAATTGATACGAACATTATAAACAATTCACTGAATAATTACATTTCGTGCTTATAATAGTATATTTATGTTCAACTAGACAGCTGATATTGTTGTAATTAATCAACAGATGAATAATAAATACTACAAAACTAACTAGGTACACCGCACTTCAAAACTAACTAGGTACACCGCACTTCAAAACTAACTAGGTACACCGCACTTCAAAACTAACTAGGTACACCGCACTTCAAAACTAACTAGGTACACCGCACTTCAAAACTAACTAGGTACACCGCACTTCAAAACTAACTAGGTACACCGCACTTCAAAACTAACTAGGTAGCTACAGCGCACTTCAAAACTAACTAGCTACACTGTAGTTTAAAACTATCTAGGTACACTGCTCTCCAAAAGTAACTAGGTACACTGCTCTCCAAAAGTAACTAGGTACACTGCACTTCAAAAGTGACTAGGTACACTGCACTTCAAAAGTGACTAGGTACACCGCAATTCAAAACCAACTAGATGCTCCGCACTTCAAAACCAACTAGATGCTCCGCACTTCAAAACCAACTAGATGCTCCGCACTTCAAAACCAACTAGATGCTCCGCACTTCAAAACCAACTAGATGCTCCGCACTTCAAAACCAACTAGATGCTCCGCACTTCAAAACCAACTAGATGCTCCGCACTTCAAAGCTAACTAGGCACACTGTAGTTCCAAACTAACCAGGCACACTGTAGTGCCAAACTAACCAGGCACACTGTAGTTCCAAACTAACCAGGCACACTACACTTCAAAGCTAACTAGGTACACTGTAGTTCCAAACTAACTAGGTACACTGTAGTTCCAAACTAACCAGGCACACTGTAGTTCCAAACTAACCAGGCACACTGTAGTTCCAAACTAACCAGGCACACTGTAGTTCCAAACTAACCAGGCACACTGTAGTTCCAAACTAACCAGGCACACTGCACTTCAAAGCTAACCAGGCACACTGCACTTCAAAGCTAACCAGGCACACTGCACTTCAAAGCTAACCAGGCACACTGCACTTCAAAGCTAACCAGGAACACTGCACTTCAAAGCAAACCAGGCACACTGCACTTCAAAGCTAACCAGGCACACTGCACTTCAAAGCTAACCAGGCACACTGCACTTCAAAGCTAACCAGGCACACTGCACTTCAAAGCTAACCAGGTACACTACACTTCAAAGCTAACCAGGCACACTACACTTCAAAGCTAACCAGGCACACTGCACTTCAAAGCTAACCAGGCACACTGCACTTCAAAACTAACCAGGCACACTGCACTTCAAAACTAACCAGGCACACTGCACTTCAAAACTAACCAGGCACACTGCACTTCAAAACTAACCAGGCACACTGCACTTCAAAACTAACCAGGCACACTGCACTTCAAAACTAACCAGGCACACTGCACTTCAAAACTAACCAGGCACACTGCACTTCAAAACTAACCAGGCACACTGCACTTCAAAACTAACCAGGCACACTGCACTTCAAAACTAACCAGGCACACTGCACTTCAAAACTAACCAGGCACACTGCACTTCAAAACTAACCAGGCACACTGCACTTCAAAACTAACCAGGCACACTGCACTTCAAAACTAACCAGGCACACTACACTTCAAAACTAACTAGGCACACTGCACTTCAAAACTAACCAGGCACACTGCACTTCAAAACTAACCAGGCACACTACACTTCAAAACTAACCAGGCACACTGCACTTTAAAACTAACTAGTCACACTGCACCTCAAAGCTAACTAGTTAGCGTCGGACCGGGTGGCTTTGCGCATTTTCCGCATACTTTGATTTTACGAAAAAACTAGAAGTCACCAATCTGACTTTTTGTGTGCAGATAGATGAAGGGTAGTCCTAGGTGCACACCAAGTTTCAACTCTTTAAGTTTGATAGAAAAAAAAGTTATCGAAAAACTGTGCGCAAAGATTGTGGGGATAAACAGGGTGAATTTTGCCCACTTACCGGGTGTACTTGCGCACCGCGCAAATACACCCAATGTGAAACTGCGCAGTGCGCAAGTTCACCCTGTGTATAAACTGTGCATAGAAAATCTAACCCCGATATGCTATGCAACTGCCGTGAATCTGCCCCAATCTTCTATGCAACTGCCCCTAATCTGCTGTGCAACTGCCCCTAATCTGCTGTGCAACTGCCCCTAATCTGCTGTGCAATTGCCGTGAGTCTGCTGTGCAATTGCCGTGAGTCTGCTGTGCAATTGCCGTGAGTCTGCTGTGCAATTGCCGTGAGTCTGCTGTGCAATTGCCGTGAGTCTGCTGTGCAATTGCCGTGAGTCTGCTGTGCAATTGCCGTGAGTCTACTGTGCAATTGCCGTGAGTCTGCTGTGCAATTGCCGTGAGTCTGCTGTGCAATTGCCGTGAGTCTGCTGTGCAATTGCCGTGAGTCTGCTGTGCAATTGCCGTGAGTCTGCTGTGCAATTGCCGTGAGTCTGCTGTGCAATTGCCGTGAGTCTGCTGTGCAATTGCCGTGAGGCTGCTGTAGAATTGCCGTGAGGCTGCTGTGGAATTGCCGTGAGTTTGCTGTGGAATTAACGTGATATAGGAGTATCAGGGATGAATATCACAGGTTTATTAATGAATAAGAGCTCTTTAACTTTATTAATAAATGTGCGCAAGTCCACATGTGAATTAAAATATTCCCAGGGTGTTCTTGCACATCTAGTATATTGGTTATATCTCAATAATTTATAATATTAAAATCATCTTACATGACGTTAATCTGTAGTAAATTATGCGTATCCAACTTAAATTGCAATCAAATTTGAGAATAATTATCAACACTACAGCATATAGTTCGCGGAGATTAGATTCTAGTCCAAAATAATTATTTTGCTATAAAAAACATAGGTCTCTGTTTGAACATTTCGTATCTATACTTAATCTCTTACGATTTTCGTGAAATTTATGGACTAGGGGGTTTAAGAGCTGTTCTTTCAAATGGTGTTGTCAGATTTGAATTATTTTGACGCATTCGCCGTCAATTACCGATGCGCAACTTCACCCGGAATGTTGAGGTGCGCAAGGCCACCCGGTCTGACGCTATACTGCAGTTCAAAACTAACTAGGTACACTGCAGTTCAAAACTAACTAGGCACACCGCAGTTCAAAGCTAACCAGGCCCACTGTAGTTCAAAGCTAACTAGGTACACTGTAGTTCAAAACTAGGTACACTTTAGGTAATTGCAATAACACAAAAATATTCTAACAAATGAAATTTATAGGTATTACACTGAGCAAGTAACACTTGTAAGAGTTCACTTCTAATGTTAGACAATGAATTGTTATATTGTCTATGACGTTAGGATGCATTATTGCATAGGTAGTATACTTGTATAAACACCTAGGCAACAATCACATATCATGAAGATCCTAAAGAACTAGGTAAATGTAAACTTTATAAATTAGTGGTAAATTTAACCACATATACCTACCTAGAACTAATATTTTTGGTGTCTTTAGCTTGAATATCATACTATAACTGGTATTGAACTTGGTACTGGTATCAGTTACCAATATGGTATCAGTGCATCTCTAGTAAATTCCATTGTGTCAATTATTTTATTGAAGATAGAAAAGAGAGCTGAACTTACCTAATACTTCATATTGAATAGCATCATGTCCTCTTCATCATCTAAAGACATGTTATAGTTTGAACTGAATATCCTTGATTGTTGATACATACAATTTTTCTAAAACTTTTCCTCAAACTATTTTCCTTTTGGAATGTGTTGAAAAATTATATTCCTGAAAAGAAAAACATTAGTTTTGACATATATAACAAATTCAACAACATATATAAAAATAGCCTAGTTAGTAACAATATCCAGAGGGAGCAATACAGATTATCATAAACAAACTCACAATTTGAGTTAGCTATGTATAATTTTTTAATAATGATCACACTCAGTATAAATATGAAAATTAACACAAGAACATAGGTAGATAACTGGTAGAACAGCAGTTATCTAAATAAATTGGAGGGTAGAGAGGTAAAGTTGGGTAACTACGAAGTGTCGCTCTCCACGAAATGAAGCTTTTCCTCTACGGTAAAGTTAGGTGCATTCTTACCCAACTGTACTTCTAAACGAATTGGAAATATCTCAAACGGTGTACCTATGTGTGTTCTCACCCAACTACACCGCTCAAATAAAATCAGTATTCTATTGCGGTAGAGTAGTGTGTGTTGTTCCACAACTTCACCTCTCACTGATTCAGTCAATGATTTTAGGTGAAGTTGTGTGTGTAGTTACCCAACTTGTCCTCTCAATAATCTGCAGTCTCCTGGGCAGGCGAGGGGGGGGGGGATCTATTCATCGATTAGGAGGTGAAGTTGGGTATGTAAATAGATACCCAACTTTTCTGGAATCGTACATATATTTAAAAAAAATTACACTCATTAGTTACGTAATGAGCATTAGCAATAATTCAATTAACATTATAAGCTGGTACCTAATACCTGATTGCTTATCATAAAGTAATTTAAAAGCACGAACACAAAACAATTACTCCCTCTTGTTATTCATTCATGAATAACAAAATACAAACACTATTATTTCTCATTTATATATTGTATATCAAACTATAATTATTTTTAATAAAATATCATCGTAATATTCAATAGTTTACCTACCTACTGTTAGTGCAGCAACAATACTATTTTGATATATTTACTAAAACTTATAGGTCTGGATGTATTCAACTATTTATAGATACTAATTTAGCAACCAATAATTTATCGATTACTTTTCAGTAGGTATATATATCTTCAATCTACCTAATCATTGATATGTTCAGATAATAATAACGTGTTGCATTTACTGATAATTTTGAAAAGAATTAGGTAAGATAAAAACAATATAAATATAATGAATCAGTTTAAGTAATTAAAATATGTTTAGTGCATAGTGACAATGACACTAGTCATCTTTTGATGCATTGAAATATTGATTATTCTAAACCTAGGTATCTGAGAAAACTAGGTTTCAAAATTTCAGTAATGTAATGCAAAGAAAAAGTGATTAAAAATAAATGGTAATGTTAGCATGATAAATATCCAATAATAAATAAAAATACTGCAATATTATAATGCTATTTTCGTATCGAATAATAGTGGGTATTTATTATTTATTAATAATATAAATACGCTCAAAAGACAAATATAAGGGAGGGAAAGGGGTTGACAATATACAAGGAAAAAGGTAGTGAATGATAGGTACACTGAGAAAACAAATCTACAATCAAAGTATGTACTAATATTTCTTTGTTAACTGCTAATTTATTTAATTTATTTATAACAAAATAGTATATAACAAATGCAATTCGTGTCTAGTTTTGATTCAGTTGAAGGCGTGAGCACATGTACGTACGAATGTTCTTGTACAGTCACTTTCACTGACGATTTTATCGCACGTTATACTCATGATTAAAATATTAGGTATTATAATTATTAGTGTTGCATCCAGCTATGGTTAAATATTAGGTTTTAATTAGAAAATATATTTAAGTTCTAAATTATTTTCAACTATGGAAGTTTATAATCTTTACATTTTTGAATGAGCTAGGTTGATGTGCAATGTTTTTTTATTCTATTATTAGGTTCAGGTAAAGTAATAAGCTTCATAGTTAGCTAGGTACATATGTAAGAAATTGTATTTCTTTCAATTTTGCGTGTACGATATAATTTTTGAGGTTTAGTAATATTAGTATTACCTAGGTAACAGTTTGTCAGATGGTATTCAATTTTTGCAATAAAAACTAACTTTTTCTTGACAAGGCAATAATAATTATTTATCTTTAAACCTTGATCACACATAAGCTATACACTGAAAAATTAAATTATATTTCTTCAATAGTACTTGTATCCTCATTATTAAATGTATTACGTACCTTAATATATTCATCATTCCATTACTCCACTACTCTCATTTTAACGATACATTTAACTTGTATGTATGTTAGTTAGTGCCACTTTTTCACGTCAATTTCATAAGCTTCAAAATACATTCAAATTTGAATAGGTACTACCTACATGAATGAATCTTTCATAAAAAAGGGAGTTTATAAAACTTATTCTGATATATATACTGTACCATACGTCATTATCAAATATGTCTACGAATTCATGGTTATCTGGGGTAAGTTACGAAATATTGGACAGTTCCACATTTTCAGACAAAAGAGAAAAATAAACATTCCAATAAAATATATTATATACTCTTTATTTTAATAGGTATTAGTGATAATTATCAGGATACCAATTATATATATGACCGAAAATGTGGAACTGACCGATAATTCGTAACTTAACCCACTACCTATGTCAATTTATTAAATATTTTACAGCTGAGCACTGATAGCGCAACGCAATTCAAAATACTTAATTCAGTTAGCTACCTAGACCAATGTTTGAATATTATAATATCTCTTAATAACTAATTGACGAAGAATACCTTCCTATTGGTTTAAATATTTGAATTGAAGATTTCTTGTACTGATGGAAATTATTTATATCATATTTATATTTATATTATGTATACTTAGGAACCAATAGATTAAAGAATATTTGCAATTACTATTTACGAAATAATACGGTCAGGAAGTTTGAAGTTGATAATAAATAAGTACTAATCTAGTTTGGGTTACTATTCATTAGTCCGACGCACCATTAGTTCAACGCCTCATTAGTCCGACTACTACTTAGTCCGACGCAACATTAGTCCGACACTTTTACAGATTCTATCTGATTTAACAACAAATATATGTACATAGGGGGGCGTGCCACAACCCCCCCCCCCCCAATACCCCTGCCAGGTCATTAAATAATCATTTAGTGTGCAGTACAACAAACTAGCGGATACAACAAACTACATTAGCAACTCTCAGTTATTTCTATCTAAGTAGTTCTTCATTTGTTTAACTAGATAAATAAGGATTTAAAAAACGGGGGGAGGGTGCTCGTGACCGGGGGGGAGGGGGCTTATGACCTAGGGGGGCTCATGACCGGGGGGCTCTTGACCGTACCCCAAACTATATGATCTAGGTACCTAATAATATCCCAATTGGTGTATGTAGGTCCCTAACTTACTTATACCTGATTATAGTATCTATGTACATATTTAGTAATTAACTAACTAATGTAGCAAGGTAATTTCTACTATCCAAAATAGTGTTTCTATGTACCTAACGAGTAACTAACTACTCAACTGCATTTGTATCTTTCAATAAACTTCTATGACCGAAAATAATTTGAAGTTCAATATTTTTACACTATTTATAGCGTTATTGGTATAATATGAAATTTAAAAAGATATTTATTCCTTATAATCACGAGCTAGTATACTAAGTCATAAAGTCAACATTTTCTTTGACAGTCAATCGATCAGTGTTTTAAATCTTGAATACAATAGACAGTGATTGAGAAATAAACATGTAAGTCCACTAGTGTGAGTGATCTTCTGAGAACAAACATACGTACACATACATTCACGGATATGAAGAATGACCAGTGACTAATACGCTGAAATTTAACTATATATTAACACAAATGTATTGTATTTAGTTGTAAAAAAATAGAAGAGGAATAGAAGTACACAGTTAAATAGGTTATTTTTTCTCTCTGTTATCATTTATTGCCAAATTATTTTCCCCAAACTGTATATCAGTGTTTACGTACAGATCCCCCATCCCTCATTCATCTCACACCTCCCCCCCCCCCCCTCCCCCTCTATCAGTAGCTACCTACCGTATGTTTAAAAAATTATTTATGATCCTTGAACTGCAGAAAACTAAGCATTGTCAAATGATAGGAATGTATATTATTATACTTAAATTATATTATAATATTGAACTGACATATAAAATTATTATAGGATATGAATTTTGATTATCTATAAGAATCATACAGTTTGATCACTTTTGTGTTTCTAAAAGAAACATTAATATAATATTAAAATCCAATTAGGTAGGCTTATCACATAGTATGGATAAAAAGATGTATTATTGTGACCGTTATTTGAATGAAGATTTGTGATATATTGAGTGATAATGATAGCATTTTTAGGTATGATTGATTGAATTCATTGTTTATTATAGTTCATTTATTCAATTGAGATGTAAATTTAAATAAATATTTGAATTTAAGAATATTGATTAGTTATTTACACTTTAGGTACCTGACTAATTAGGATAAGTTCCGATTATCGAACGGTTCCATATTTTTGAGCAAGTAAGCGAATATATTATAATTATTAATTTAACTCTCATTTTAACCTTTTTTACTTATTCGTAAATCTGGAACAGTCCGATAACTCAGAACTTACCCTATAGATAGGTATGAATTATTTGATTTTTTTCCATAAATAAACTCGGTACCTAGCAACATACCGTGATTTTAAAACTTAGCACCCAAGGGCTCTATCCGTTAGCTGTCTTTGGTGAATGGGAAAGAAGGGGGTGGCGTCCCTTAGGCCCCGAACTGTTGTAATTTGGATTATGTATTTTTTTAATTTTTACATGTTTACCATTTTTTCAAACTACTTGCAGTTTAAGAGGACAGTGCTTGGGTTAAGCTCTTCAACTACGAGGTCTTAGTTAAACTCATAGGGTTACTATTCATTGGCTCGACAACACCATTAGTTTGACGCCCCTCTAGTCCAATATAAGTCCGACCCTTTTGCAGTTTATTACTGCTTAACATCAAATATATGTATATGTAGGGGCGTGACAGGTCATTAAATAATCATGAAGTGTGTAGTACAACAAACTAGCGGATACAACAAACAACATTATATGATGAAATACAAAGAATGATTGCATCATACAAATATATTAGAAATAAAGTAAACT
>CANNZV010004612.1:0-38388 GCA_947561585.1 Caprella mutica
CTCTCTGATGCGTTAATTTGATGAACATTTAATTGTTTCACCCTTATCAAAGTAATACTGATTCTATACTCTCATTGGCTTTGAAGAAATACCAATGAATTTTTTTCAACATTTTGATAAAAGGTTTTTAATTTATGAATTTCTAAGCATGCCCCATTGATATAAAATAAATCACACATGTAGTTTAATACTGGAGGAAACTTGTTATTTGGCTAATTGATTAGATATTTGCAAATAAAACACATAAAATAAATATATAAACGCAATCATATAGAAAATTTATGAAACGTTGAATGACTTTATTAAATAGTTTCTTTGCTTACTTAACCTGTTAGGGTTCACGCAAATTATGTATGGGCTAATTAGGTTTACGTAAATAACGCCAGTGAATCAAAGATAATCAACTGATGAACCATCATGGAAATTTCGAATAGATTCAAAGCTCTTTACAGAGAAATATATAAGTGAACGTTAGCTTAGAAACCAGTTGGTGTGAGTAATGCCCGATTACCTGAAAGTAGTGGAGAATAGCGCGGTCGATGTCCATCTTTGCTAGTAGGGTACTCTAAATAATACACATAATTTATTAACTTTTGAAAACAGTGTTTGTGAATCAAATTGTTATGACATACAAGTTATAAGTAGAGCCCGGATTTCTAAGCTCTAACAGAATAACAGCATAGAAAGCTATAAAAGCATAGATGATCTATGCTTTATAGGCATTAATCTATTTTGCATACAAAGCATATAAAATTATATTTAAGGATATTTTTATCTATGCTACAGCATGCAAAACTCTATTTAAGAGAAATTAAAGTTTCTGCTACAGTTGCTCCATTTTCTATTTACAGTTTTTTTGTTGTTGTAATATTTTAGCAATTCATTAAGTTCGTAGTCTTAACAACTCATAATTTAATAATACCCAAAAGTAAGCAGTCTGATAACGTAATGATACGAAATTTAGTTGATGAATTTGGGTGTTATGCAATGAAAACGTTGTTTTGAAATGCAAGCCATGCAATGTGAAGCTGAGTAGCTACAACACAGCTACTCAGCTAACTGTATCACAGTTTAAAACAGCGAAACATAGGCGTAAAAGAGTGTAAATTTTGTAGATCTGAATGAGGATGATGCCAACATGATACCAACCATATAGTAGC
This sequence comes from Caprella mutica, assembly GCA_947561585.1. NCBI lineage: Eukaryota > Metazoa > Arthropoda > Malacostraca > Amphipoda > Caprellidae > Caprella > Caprella mutica. The sequence continues at coordinate 1,161 of CANNZV010004612.1, forward strand.
AAATAATCCTGGATTGCAACTCATAGAATAAATACGAAGCATTATCGCTGGAGTGAAAGAGGTGCAGATTGAAAGGAATATAATACAAAATGCAATGTTGCAATGAAGTAGAAAGGAGATTTTCAAAACTTAAAATTGTTTATTGCTAAATTATTTATGTTCTAAATATAGCTAAATATAGCTAAATAATAATTAAATCTCATTATTTACCATATAGCGTTATATAGAGACTTATTTTTCTTGTTCTATTATTTTGTTAGATATTAATGAAACTTTAGCTGTCTCTTAGTAGAACTGAGAATCTGAGAAATTATCGTTTATGGTTATTTGTTGCTATATTACTTAATTTAATTTTAAATTTATTTGAAAAATGCGATGCACAAATTGTGGTTCGATTTCCAATTCCATTTTTAATAATTATTAAAAATGTATTTCGATAATTTTCCATTCGAAACGGGAAACATTATTCAACATCATATACCTTACAACCTCAAAATTAAAGAAAAGTATACGTAATTAAGTCTACCATTTGACTCATACGGCATGTTTTTAATGTTTTTTGAATAATGAAAACGTTATTTAGGGTATAACTAGTCAATTTATAACGGCATATTTAGCATAGATTTGGGCTATAAAGCATATTTTTAAGAGCATATTTTGCCTAGCTTTTAGTGCTATTTCGCCTAGATTGACAGGGCATAGAAATCCGGGCTCTAGTTATAAATTATAGAGTAGTATCAATAATTCCAACTTAGTGATTGTTATTGAAGTAAGTAGAAGTATCTAAGTAAATACATGCGAGTTCAGGCTAGTTATCTAGGAGCTATTAACAATAGTAGTGTTAAATAATATTATATAAGCATTATATATAAACAGTAAGTTAAAAGTGGATCCTTAAGTAAAGTTATATAGTAACATATTTAACAGAACCAATCGATACATATAAAGTTATTTAACATAATTAATGTCCATCGCTTAAACAATCCAGTTCATTTTATATGTTCATTTGGGTGTTATGCTCTGCAAATCGATCTAGAACAAATTGATTACTAAGGAAAATCGAATAGTTGATTTGATATTATATGATATAAAATTTGTCAATAATATTACCGATTGATATTATAATTATTCCTATTATTTCAAGAGAGAAATTAGAAGGGTTAATGTTAATCATCTAAATTCGTTTCTCGACAATAAATTTATCTCTATTAAATTATCAAATCCTTATGTTTTTATATAATATATTAATATTGTGGATTAATGAATATAAAATTATTATAATCTATAAAATGGTACTCGATTCATTTGTACATCAGTATTATGACATCAGACCTTTCTAAAAATAACGCAGTATGTACACTTTAATGGCAGTAAAACCAGAGTGTATAGACCAATCGATTACTTTAAGGTATCATGTCAGTCATGGCCATCCCAATCTCAGATTGCGTTTACAGTGCGTATCTGCGAAAATTCCATGTTGCCATTTCCATGTCCTATGATTATAGTAGATGGCCTTAAAGAAATCTCATTGAAATCATCAAAAGTGTCTTATTTGATACCAAGGATGATAACAGGAACAGAGGTGGCTTCTCCTGTGGAGATACCAAAAGACAGCTTCGGTGATGTTCAGAGACTGCCTACTATAATAGTCATCACGACTTTAGTGGGAGCCGCAGAGATTCTGTGCATAAGCACCAACTCACTAGAAGATTATAGTGAGATTATCTGATATTTTAAGATATTAGATCAGTCCATCCCAGAGAGCATAATTTTATTGGAACTCGATTACAACACACCGTTGTATTACAATACACAGGTATAGTCACAACTATGTGAGTCACTGTGATGTTCAAGAAAGAAAAAAATGTTGGGAAAATGAGTCTCTCTCTACTTAATTAGTGCATATACTCAATACATTGAAGTTGCATATTATCATTAATATAAAACCAATTGAATCTATTTTAATTGTTTGAACATATTTTATTGAGTAACAAAATTAACCTCAATTATTATATTTTTTGTGAGTGATGGTATCAGTGGTCATCTAAAAGCATTGGAAATTTCCTTTGGCGGTCTCATAGTTGTACTATTAATCGTAAGCATCGGATTCTTCGGTTGGTTGCACATTTACATCAGTGTTTTTGTTCGTTCATATTTACATAATCATCTCCAGCTATATGATTGTTAACACAACGATATTTAAATATAGATTTATCTTTACTATAATTAGCCATGTTTTCTTTCAAGATTTTATATCCTGTGAGAAAGAAATACATAGAAATATGTATTGCGTAAGAATATAATCAACTGATAATATTATTTTTCTAATAGATTAAATACAACTTCAATGTTCCTGAAACATTAATTTTATCTTTTCGAAGATATATAGTTTTATATTAATAATTTTATATTTGGATATATATTTTTTTCATCCTTTCGGTGTTGTTAGGTCTTTTATGAACTTCCTGTTTTACAACATATTATTTTGCAATAAAATTGCTGACATCAGCTAATTTTGAGGAAGATTGTGTGTCTTCGTTACAAATGAGGCAACTTATTCCAGATTAAAAACACTGGAGAGTATTTATATATAATAAATAGTTTTTTCTCATTCGGAAAGAAAAAAACAACAACCTAGAAACTAATAGATTAAATATTAGACACATTTTAAAATAGAAGCGTTAGACAATATATAACTACCTACTTAAAATTCCGTGCAGGATAGAGGCAGTGGACAAGGTGCGCAGGGCCGGCATCACGGCAGGCAGGGGGCCGCGATAGGGCCGCGACAGAGCATTTTTGTCCGCTTTTGGGGACCTCATTCTACGTCCCCCCACTGCACTGAACTACACTGGGGCGCTACCCTAAACTGCTGACACGCGCGTCCTAACTACTAATGCGCGACCGCGTAGCGTCCGTGGCCACGGGTGAAACACTACCGAAAAAATACCCTCATGGCAGATATTGACTGCGTTAATACTGCACTGAATATGAACGCACATATTCATACTATAAAATATGACTCGTTTAACGCATACATACTTTATATTATGAATGTGACGTTATTCGGCAGCAATATACCAGTCAATATCTACCATGAGGGTAAAAAATGATCATAATGTCTATATAGCTAGTTGAATTAATGTGATTGACGTTTCAAGTTAGGGAAAAATTTATTTAGGAGTTAACTGTCTGTTTCAGAAGGAAAAGGCCATACCGTTTAGCTACATCAAAAGGAAATTAAATAGAAGGGACTGGAAGAATCAGTTAGAAAGAAAAGTGGCAATATAAACAATATCACCTACCACCCGTCAGTGACAATACTAATGAATGGAAAAAAAGCTTCTCCGTGAATGCTATCACTTACCAAGGATTGTGACGAAAAGAGTAACAAGCACTTGTGGCGATGGTGGATGGAAGAAGGAGATGATGGGAAATGAAGCCTTCCTAATACAAAAACCTAAGAACTCGCAGTTGATGAATGTAACCTTGCGCTATTCTCCAAAACTGCAAGTAGTGTTAAAAAAATAAACATGGTAAAATAACACATTCCCAATTACAACAGTTTGGGGTTGAAGGGACACCATCCTCTTTTCCATTTACGATATAATAGACTGTAAAGAGTAGTGGTAAGGTTATAAAAGTAAAGTAGATAGCTTTAAAAAATTTATTGGTAAACTTAAGCTAAGCATTGTAAATCTTATATATTTTTCTTCCTAACTGATTGTCAAAGTTTGTAAAATGACTATCACTTGTTACTAATAATAAAAAATGTAACCATACTTACAAATATAAATTGGGAGAAGAGTAATAGGTCGCCAACTGCCAACTTTGATAACGTGTTCCTCGGGGTTGTTCCCCCCCCCCCTGCTTTCTAATCCTTATTTACCTATATTATTTAATCCTTATTGACACTTTTATAGTTCATTACTGATTAAACATAAAATATATGTATATCGGGAGGCGTGACGCCCCCTCCCCCCCGAACCCCCCTGCCAGGTCATTGAACAATCATGAAGTGTGCAGTACAACAACCTACATTAGCAACTTTCAGTTATTTCTATCATTTGTTTAACTAGGTAAATAAGGATTAAAAAAAAACAGGGAAGGGGGTTGACTCGTGACCGGGGGGGCTTGTGACCTGGGGGACTCTTGACCGTACCCCGTTCCTCGGTACGTAGAGTGCTCAGATGTGGGAGCGTATGCCACTTCCTCTATGTCCATCCCAATCGCCAGAATTCTATAGGGAGATTCCAATGGTTTCATGAACTGGTTTGAAATCGGGTCCGGACAGTGTTTCTGAAAATTGATACGAACATTATAAACAATTCACTGAATAATTACATTTCGTGCTTATAATTGTATATTTATGTTCAACTAGACAGCTGATATTGTTGTAATTAATCAACAGATGAATAATAATACTACAAAACTAACTAAGGTACACCGCACTTCAAAACTAACTAGGTACACTGTAGTTTAAAACTAACTAGGTACACTGCACTTCAAAACTAACTAGGTACACTGCACTTCAAAACTAACTAGGTACACTGCACTTCAAAGCTAACTAGGTACACTGCAGTTCCAAACTAACTAGGTACACTGTAGTTTCAAACTAACTAGGTACACTGTAGTTCCAAACTAACTAGGTACACTGCACTTCAAAGCTAACTAGGTACACTGCACTTCAAAGCTAACTAGGCACACTGCACTTCAAAGCTACTTAGGCACACTGCACTTCAAAGCTAACTAGGTACACTGCACTTCAAAGCTAACTAGGTACACTGCACTTCAAAGCTAACTAGGTACACTGCACTTCAAAGCTAACCAGGCACACTGCACTTTAAAACTAACTAGGCACACTGCACTTTAAAACTAACTAGGCACACTGCACCTCAAAGCTAACTAGGTAGCGTCAGACCGGGTGGCTTTGCGCATTTTCCGCATACTTTGATTTTACAAAAAACTAGAAGTCACCAATCTGACTTTTTGTGTGCAGATAGATGAAGGGCAGTCCTAGGTGCACACCAAGTTTCAACTGTTTAAGTTTGATAGAAAAAAAGTTATCATCGAAAAACTGAGCGCAAAGATTGTGGGGATAAACAGGGTGAATTTTGCGCACTTACAGGGTGTACTTGCGCACCGCGCAAATACTCCCAATGTGAAACTGCGCAGTGCGCAAGTTCACCGTGTGTATAAACTGTGCATAGAAAATCTAAACCCGATATGCTATGCAACTGCCGTGAATCTGCCTCAATCTTCTATGCAACTGTCCCTAATCTGCTGTACAATTGCCGTGAGTCTGCTGTGCAATTGCCGTGAGTCTGCTGTGCAATTACCGTGAGTCTGCTGTGCAATTGCCGTGAGTCTGCTGTGCAATTGTCGTGAGTCTGCTGTGCAATTGCCGTGAGTCTGCTGTGCAATTGCCGTGAGTCTGCTGTGCAATTGCCGTGAGTCTGCTGTGCAATTGCCGTGAGTCTGCTGTGCAATTGCCGTGAGTCTGCTGTGCAATTGCCGTGAGTCTGCTGTGCAATTGCCGTGAGTCTGCTGTGCAATTGCCGTGAGTCTGCTGTGCAATTGCCGTGAGGCTGCTGTGGAATTGCCGTGAGGCTGCTGTGGAATTGCCGTGAGGCTGCAGTGAAATTGCCGTGAGGCTGCTGTGGAATTAACGTGATATAGGAGTATCAGGGATGAATATCACAGGTTTATTAATGAATAAGAGCTCTTTAACTTCATTAATAAATGTGCGCAAGTCCACCCGTGAATTAAAATATTCCCAGGGTGTTCTTGCGCATCTAGTATATTGGTTATATCTCAATAATTTATAATTATTAAAATCATCTTGAATTATTAGTAATTATTTTATCAGAATTTATTATAGGGTAAGTTACACTACGTCGGACAGTTCATTAAGTCGGACAGTTGACAGTTATTTGAATATATCCCGACAGTCTGAAATCAGAGAGCATGGCTTCAAAGTGCATTGTGTTAATCATCCTTAACTATATCTATATCCATATTATCAGAGAAATACACATAATAGTTTTCAAGTTAATGAATCGAAAATGAATATTTTGATCTTTTCAGTGAATTTGAACTGAGCATCCAGCAAATTTGACGTGCACTTAAGTAATCATAATTTCACTCCATTAGCTTTGATTCGCACAACCCGCCATTGTTTACGTTCGATGTGAGTGTTGCCATTCGTTTTCTAAAGGTTTTATACAGTGTTGCCCCATATTAAAAATATATGATTTGTCCGATATTATGTAACCAATATTAGCAGTTCTATTTTACTCGGACACTTGTCCGAATGAATTGAATCGTTATAAATATAGGTTCAAATTGTCGGACAGCCATGTTTAATCTCTTGTAGATGAACTAACTTTAGGACTGTTTAATAAGGAACATTAATAAAATTTGTATACAATATATTTGAATATTTCAGATAAATAATGGGTTATATTTTTCTTCATTATTCCTATTTACAAAATTATAAGCATATATCGTTCAGTAGAAATGGCACCTCGTAAAAAAAGTTCTAACAGTTCTTATACTGAAGATGCTCTATTGAAGGCCTTAGCAGAGATAAAAAATCGTACTTTGACTATTCGTAAAGCTTCTGAAAAGTATGGAATTCCTCACTCAACACTTGGTGATAGAGCATCTGGAAGATTTGGACCCTCGACTGCTATCCATGGTACTTACATATTAATATTTTTTTATTTAGGTAGCCTATTCTGAATTAATTACTTCTTACACTAATTATAGTATACTATATAGTGTAATATATAAAAATAATAATAAATGTTTCCTTTTAATATAACAGGAAGACTTTGTAAGCTAAATGGTTATCAAGAAGAAAGACTTGTTAGACATTTATTGTACAGAGCAGCAATCGGTAATGGAGCAACACGTAATGATGTCAGATATATAATCAAGGAAGTGCTTGACAAAGCAGATAGAGATGAAGGTATCTATTTACTTGAATTAATTTATACTTACCTAATTTGTTTTTACATAAGCCTGTATGCATTTAAATATCCAATTTTTTCATAATCATTATTTGTAATTTTTAACGTTGCTTTAACAGAAATAGTACTACAGGAAAGCTTGTTCCCCGATAATTTACCCTCTAAAACTTGGGTTCACCGTTTCATGCAAAGGCATCCTCAAATATCAGCACGTGCACCTGAAAATTTAGGCCATTTGAAGAGGAAGGTGACTGAATCAACCATAAGAGATTGGTTCATACAGCTCGAACAATTCCTTCTAACAGAGCACAATATTGTAGCATCGGAATTTCAAAAAGCTGAGAATGGTCATCGTATATTTAATTTAGATGAGTCTGGATTTCCTCTTGGAGGTAAAAATAAAATGAAGATTATCACTGAGAGAGGAAATAGAAATGTCTACTCAGTAACAACAGAGAGTAAGGAACAAATAACTGTTTTGGGGTGTGTAGCAGGAGATGGAACTTTTCGAAAGCCTATGGTTATTTTCCCTGGTATTAGACCAGTTTTCCAGTTTAAAGGTGTAGATCCATCCAAGTATGAGGTGTCAATAACACCTAACGGATGGATATCTTCAGATTCCTTTTACGGATGGCTTGATTATCTTTATATAAAGGTCTTGAAACAAAATGGAGTGGAATTTCCGGTTATTCTCTTCATGGATGGTCACACCACACATATTAACTTAGCAGTTGTAAAGTGTTGTCAGGAAAATAACGTCATTCTTTTCTGCTTCCCTCCGCATACCTCACATATTCTACAGCCTCTCGATGTGAGCGTCTTTGGCCCTCTCAAGCAGTTTTGGAATCAAGCCTTAACAAATTTCAAAACCAAGTATAATATGACCATGACGCGAGCCAACTTCTTTCCTGTGTTCGATGAGGCTTTTGAGAAAGCAAAGAGTCGTCCTGAAAATGTTCATTCAGGCTTTCGAAAATGCGGTATCATCCCATTCAACCCTGATGCCATTGATTATTCAAGGATAATCAATCCTTCAAAGGCTCGGGAAAAATATACTTCTAACGACAAGTGTTCGGCAGAACAACGACTTGGTATTATTCGTGCATTCCAAAAAGTGACAGGGGAGATGTCAGCAGAAAATATTCAGTTATTTGAGAGAAGGTATGCCGAAGGCTACGACGTTGAGGGTGGTACGACCAATGATCAACTGTGGCGATCCTACAAAGTTCTCCGAGAGATGACAGAATCATCACTTCCTCCTATTATTCCACAGCCAGCAGTGAATGTACCCAATCGTGGTGAAATTGAACCACCTAATGTAGTTAATGACGACGAAGCTGATCCTCCATCTCTATCTAACACTGAGCTCACTGTACCGCGTGTTAACCAGTTAGAGATTCGACCATTACCCGAATTTAACAATTCATCTGCAGATAATTCAACCCTATTTGAGCCTAGCGTGCATTCTTCTCCTGCCGTAAGAAATGTTGAAACCTCTGCTTCAGACCCAAGTTACTTGACATCATTACCTGGTCCATCGGGCATTGCTTCAAATTTGCCATCACTAAATGAAACTCTTACGTCAGTTCAAAACGAAACCTTCAAATATTACCAGAAATTTGACAAATCTCCTTTTAAATCTTACTTGCAGATTGAAGACCAGGTTATCATTACCAGACAAATTAAAAAAACAAAACCGTCCATGCCTTCAGCTGTAAGTGGAACTGATTATGCCAATTTTTTGATGAAGAAGCAAACAGAGAAACGTGTAGAGGAAGAAAATAAGAAGAAAAGAAAGCAGGAGAGAGAAACTAAAAAACAAAATAAACAAAAAAAAACTAAGGTTAGCAAGAATCTCTTCAGCACTGCAATTGATTCTGAAGATTCGGATAACAATGGTGCTCCTGAAATTATCACATTCGATAACGATGATGACGAGGAAGAGATCGATCTTGTGATTAATTCAGAAGAATGTTGTGGATGTGGTGGAGACAGCGGGAAAGATGATCCAAATGCATGGATGGGCTGCAACCACTGTCCTCGTTGGTTCCATAAGTCTTGTCTAGATGAAGAGTATGAATCACTCACAAGGCAGGAAATTGAGGAAATTGATTTCAAATGTAATGTTTGCTACAAAATAGAGACTCAGAAGGTAAAAAGAGGAGGCAAGAAAAATTAAGTAGAAGGTATAAAAAAGAATAAATATTTTTTGTTATTAAGTTTACTAAGGAAACTAGCTACCTAGCTACTCATTTTATAGTTATTTGCAACCATATTCATTTATTTTTCCACTACGAAGAAAACTATGCATCGACTACATTTACCTTCTAGTACGTAATATGCTATATTTAATGAAATATTTAAGTTCAAAGCTAATTTAGAGAATAATAGAAAACAAGGTTTGTGAATCTATTTACTAAGGATTAAAAATGTTTGTGATAAACGTTAAAGAAAACGCTTATAAGTTTATAATTTAATACTAATATAGTATATACGGTATGTTACCTACTCTTGAAGTAAAACTAGTCTAAGATTACTTATTTTATTTTGTATGAGTCTGAGAAAGGTTCAAATAAAGGAGACGATCAACAATAGTTTAATTTATTCTTTCAATTTATGAAATACCAAACAATACAAAATAATTAAAATTTGATTCGTAGTTAGTTTCTTGTGATTTATTATGTTTCCTATACAACTTTATCTAGCGTGTCCGACTCCTATTACACATTTAAATTGATGTCCGACATTATGAAACGCGATTCGAATCACATCCGACTTTATGAAATTGAATCGAATCTTGTCCGATGAACTGAAATTGTTTGTTATTTTTTGTCTTCACTAAAACTCCTCTGAATTACGTTTTTCAACATCAAATTTTCTTACATACGCTTCACACCAACATATAGCACCATCATTTTGTTCACATCCGGATAGCATTAAGCTTACGATGCAGTAGTGAGGCATCGCTAAAGTGCAGCGTCTGGAAGTGTCCGACGAAGTGTAACTTACCTATTGCATTTTATTTTTTTCTATTTAATGAGTTTCTAAATTTAAGGTTTTCATATTGGTTTACCTGATTTTATTTTATCACAAATTGATGTCACCCGACAAGCCTACAAAATTCCGATACATAATTGCAGCGTCAACAACTATACTGTGAGATAAATGAAATTAGTTAATTAAACTAATTAACGGAATTTAGCATTGTCTATTCCTAGGGTACAATCAGGCAATTTCTTTACTACTCCACTCACCAAGAGTTATTATCTTTATAATGCAATCCTCTGTACGCATGAGTTCCAATTCAAATCTCTACATTGTAACGACGTTATTAGGAACTCTCATCTTGATTAACTACTGCATAAATTATGGGGCTTGCTGGGAACTGAAATATTGCAATTGTTTGAATATAGCTTGATGTTTTCATGGAAAATATGATGGTAATTATGCGAGGAATAATGTTTGTATAAGTACTTCATTATGAATATTCCCTTATCTAGCAATGCAAAATGTTTTATTCATCTAGCATGAATTTGATGAATATGTGCTTACATTCTATTTAAAAAAGTAGATGATAAGGATTAAAAGAGTGGAACCCCCTTCCAATATTTATGCAGTCCTGAGAACAGTTTTTGTAGAAACTGCATGAGTTGTTAAAGTGTGAATAGAGCTATTCAGTGATTTTATAGCTGTAGAATTGCTATTTGTTTTAACAATCTGGTTTAGAATCCGACGGTCTCCCTCAGACAACTTCGAATTTCCTCCAGACCTGTTATTTACTTTGACATTTTTCCTATTAATTCAAATGATCCGAGGTAGCAATGATTCTCGGGCCAATGTTGTCCCATTATTGCCAATGTTGTCCCAAAATTGCCAATGTTGTGTCAATATTGTCCTAAAATTGTCAATGTTGTCCCAATATTGGTCCAATAAATATTGCTACCTGAGATGTGGTTTAGATAGTACCTCTTATCACGCAAATTATTTAGACAGTTAAATGCTATTTTCAATAAACGAATAAGCATTCATATAATCAAAAATTAATTAAAAAATAAACGAAACTTTGCTTGTCGTCAACATGTTCAAAAATTATTATATCAAAGATAATATTTGCATAATTTATACCAGGCGACCAATAAAAAACTGGTCGAAAGTAAATGCTTATAACTCAAAAAGTAATTGGTGTAGAAAGATTAAACATAAATCAAATAAAAGAATATATTCTCAAGTTTTATTTGGTATCAAAAGATATTGAAAACTATCGAATGAGGGATACAATGGTTATTCTGTCAACACATTTTAATCAACCCTCATGAATCATTAAGCAACTAACATTTGAATAGCGTGTTTTCATTTCTAAACTTTATTATTTAAGCAGTTGTGCAACTAAAGTTAGGAGAAAATAGGCCATTCAATAAAACAAGGATTTAAAAAATAAAGTGTTTAAGAATTTGTTCAACAAATGGACAAGAAATGAATTGTTTGAGAAACCATTGAACTCGGCGAAAGTGACAGTTTAGTGCGGTTTGAGTTTGCATAAGCCATGCATGGTCCATAGTTTCTTAAAGATGTAGAGACTGAAAATGTTTGTTCTGCAAACCTCGACGAATGCATTGAAATGTTAAATACTGTAATGACTGACGAGAATCATCTTGATGTTTGGTTCCATTATGACACTGCAACTGCATGCACATTCTTGTCAGCAGTAGACTGATTGAAAAATCACTTCGAGGACAAGATTATGTCGCACCGAACCGTTTTCTCTGTCCAACAAAGTCCCCTGACCTTTCACCTTTGGATTTTATCTCTGATATATGTTAAAGAGAAGGTAATTAAATTGAAACCAAACATGATTGGAGACTTGAAGTAAGAGATATACGTGAAGTAACCAAAATATATTAGTTGCAATGATCGCAAATTTTGTAAAAAAGGATTAATCTTTGTATTAAGCACAGCAGTAAGGATTTCGAACAATCATTATATACCGAATTAACTTGAAAATATACTCTTTTAAGTGATTTTTATTTTACCTTTCTACATCAATTACTTTTGAGGTTATAAGCATTTACTTTCGACCAGTTTTTTATTAGTCACCCGGTATAAAAATCTTTCCAGAATTGAATTGAAGTTGAAATTAATATGTTAATTTTGATGCGAGAAAAACGATTTACATCGTTACCATTATATATTATTTTACATTAGAGAAATTGAATTCAAAGACGAATTATTGTAATAAGATTGTATATTTATATATTTGAATATAAATTCCCTTACAGTTGGGTCTAATAATCGGGAATTTATCTGACCATTATAAGTTATATTCGAAAAAGAAAGTTAACAGTAAATTTAACCCTAATGAGTTTGACGAGTATTTTTTAGGCACATCTTTTTTGAATTAATTTATATCTTTTATGTTATTCGTTTAAATTGGTTGGCCTTTCTTGACTTTGTTCCTACATACATACCAAATATATTTTTGTATATAAAAATTTAATAAAATTTACTTATCGTCGTAAATCCCCGTAAATCACGTAAATTATGGAATTTTTTGTACCAGCTGACATTTTCATCAAAAACAGATACATGCTCGAACTGTGATTGGCTCACACTCCGCCCAATCACAGAGCTGGTCTCTCAGTTGCCAATGTCTTAAATACTGATGTATTTATTTCTCCTTATATGTTCAATATTTTTACTTGAAATTTGGTACACATTAGTTTAGTATACAGTATGGGCCACAAAAATGTTTCCGCTTTTTCAAATACTTGTAAATCGTTAGTTAATGGACGAAAAATCTGTATCTTGGTCTCTTTTTCTCTGCCTCTTATTATACATACTATAAACAGGTAGAAACAATTTTGAACTGATGGACATAGTTTAAGAACAGACAAGCAAGACGTGAGGGTGATTATTTTTGTCATTGCGCGAAGGTTATTCTTAGAGCTAACTCTGTGATTTTACTTAATAAAAGGCAGTGAATGAAAGGAAAAAAATATAATGCTATACATTGAAATACAGGGTGCTCAAACTTCTTCCTTGGAAACTATTTGGAAATAGAAAAACTTCAGTGACATATTGATCTCATTGAAGTTTTCACTTTGAATATTCGTTCTTCGCTTGTTCATTGCATGGTTAAGACCCCTTTCACACCTGCATTTTTAACAGCGCGGAAAAAAGCTCTTCTTAGAATGTGTTCATACTTAGGTTTTTTTTTCGCTGATGGAAGAATAGCATCAAATTTTTACTTCAGTGATAAAAAAAATGCATGTGTGAACACCTTTAGAGAAAAGCTTTTTTACCGCAGTTTTCTAAATGCAGGTGTGAAACTGGCCTTAACCATGCAATGAACAAGCGAAGAACGAATATTCAGAGTGAAAACTTCAATGAGATCAAAATGTCACTGAAGTTATTCTATTTCCAAATTCTTTCCAAGGAAAAAGTTTAAACACCCTGCATTATATTGTCGACCATTACATTTTTTTCCATTTATTCATTGTCTTTTAGTGAAGTGAGCTCTAAAAATAACCTTTGCACAATGATAAAAATAATGACACTCACTTCTTGCTTGCCTGCTCTTTAACTATGTCCATCAGTTCAAAATTGTTAATACTTGTTAATAGTACTATAAGAGGCGGAGAAGATGAGACCAAGATACAGTTTTTCCGCCCATTTGCTAACAATTTACAAGTATTTGAAAAAGCGGAAACATTTTTGTGGCCCACACTGTATATACTAACAACTTGTAAAAAATACAGCACCGTAGGTTTATAAATAAGACATGTATTTTTTTAACACAAAGTCAAACTCTCCCGTTGATTTCGACAGTAAAACTCATTAGGGTTAAGGCTCTATTAATTAAGCATGAGCTTTCATACAGTAACCTAAAACTAAATAAAAGAAAAACATACAAAATTACTAGAGACCTAAGTGCAGAAGATACAGGGTGCAGAGAAAGTTCCCGATAAATTTTTATTCTTTAAATTAAAGATGTTATCTATTTACTAAATTCATCCATTTATATCTCATTCTCTTCCTATAATCATGAAATTTAATGTTCCAGGTCTAAATTTTGATAAATTTACATTGTCTTTTGTAAAAATGAGTCAACGTGAGGCTATTAATCAGCTACACTGCGCGGGGAAGACAAACCCAGATATTGTTAAGCTGTTAAAAGCACCGAAATCGACTATTACGATGCTGTTAAACGCTACCAAGAACTGGAGACAACAAGTGATCGTCTCAGGTGAGGACGACCTCGTACTGCACGTACTCGAACCAAAATCAAAGCCATTAGGGAGCGGATGAGGAGGAACCCCAAGCGAAGCATGAGAAAGATGGCTAAGAGTATGAATATCGACGAAAAAAGTGCGAAAACTATCGTCAAAGAAGACCTCAAGTTGTCCCCTTTCATAATGACCAACATGCAACAGCTCACGGACTTGCAGAAACAGAAGTGGCTGGACAGATCAAAGATTCTTTTGAATGCAATGAAAGATGGCACGCAGGCTGGTGAGATCGTCTTTTCGAAAATGTTCACTGTGGAGGCCAAATTCAAGTCCCAGAACGACAGAATTTTGGCAAAAAGTGCTGACAGTATCCCTCCATCCGTAAAGACTGTATTCCATCGCCAAAAGCTTGCCTCTGTGATGGTTTGGGCTGCCATCTCTGAGAGTTGGAGATCTCCTCTCATTTTCGTCAAAGAAGACGCTAAAGTTTACGCAAAATCGTATATCGAGGATATTTTGACTCCAGGACAAGTCGAGATGAAGAAACACTTCAAGGACAGGCCTTTTTTACCTTTTAACAGGACGGTGTGTCCTCACACACAGCGAACAAAACTCAGGATTGGTGTGAGTGTCAATTTCCTTAGAGGAAGGAATTGTGGCCTCTTTCGTTGCCGGATCTAAACCCTCTGGACTTTTGTGTGTGGTCCATCATAGAGAAAGAAGCATTCGCTACAGATCAAGATAGTACGGAAACTCTGAAGAAATCCATCAAGCGACAATGGGCCAAAATTCCCCAAGAAACGTTCCGTGGCGCAGTAAAGAACTTCAGAGGTAGACTCGAGAGAGTAATCGCCGCCAATGGTGGTCATATTGAAAAATAATTTGTAGAATTGTTAAATGGGTTTATTGAGATATTGTTTGATAAGTTTTGTTTTATTTCATCCATCACAAATCACTAAATTAACATTTTAATGTGATCGGGGACTTTCTCCTCACCCTGTATATAAAAAAATATAGAAGTGTCACTCTTGATAATTTAATAATTCGGATTTGTACAGTTGATAAAAACTATTTAACGAACTAGTTGATTTAGTTATATAGCTAATACAGTTCCAAACATGAGTAATTATCATTATGAATCGGATACAAGATTGGTAATTAGCAATGCAGGATCGAAATCAGGCATATTAAAAGTTCTGATAACGTAGATACCCATTCTATATTTGAAAATATCAAGAACTTTCAGTTTTTTCTAAATATATAAACAATTGGTCAGTGTGAGATAAGAGGGTTCTGAAATTGACTTTCCTAATAACTCTCTTCTGAAGAACAACTATGTATTTTATTTCTGATGTATTCAAGTGATCCATATCACGCATCAATGGCATATAAAAAAGTGAAGCTATCATAGAATAATATAATGATTTCATGATATGACGAGGAAATCGACAACAAATCAATATGATGAGAAAATACTGATGAGAAAATTGGAGACCCTACCACTCGATCACTGAGTCTCACAGATAACATCATAAAAAAAACTTTTTAAAAGAAAACTACATATTTAGACATTTTTTTACCATAACTTTATTACTGACCAAATAATAGTAAATTACACTAAATTCATTGTTAATTATTTCATTAATAGAATCAAGTTGATTAACAGGAATAACAAAGCAAACTGTAGAACGTCATAAGGCATTCGAAAAGAATTAAAGTAAGAACTGAATTTGGTTTGTGCCAAGCCTGTCACACTGTAAAAAATCAGAATCAATAATAAATTGCTTGAAAAACAGAGTCAAAGACTTTTCTGTAATCAAAGTAAAAAGAAAAGCACAACTTATTGCTATCAAATGCATCATAATTTCCTTCAATAAAAAAATCAGCCTGACAGGTCCCACTATTGTTACGAAAACCATACTACTATCATGCAGAATGTTATTTTTTCATCAAATTAATTAAATCTTTGTTTATAAGAAATATTCCGTAAATTTCGGAGAAATCATACAGGATTGAAATATGTCTGTAATTGCCATCAAAAGTTCTGAACCATTCTTATGAGGGGAGATTATAATAGCCTTCTTGAGAGATTACGGATATACACCATTAATAAATCACTTATTAATCAATTCTGTAATAATTCCATGTATAGGTAATGGTAAATATTTTAATACATGGATGATAATATAATTACTATAATTTGATTTATTTTGAAGGGAAATTAAAAGCAATAGGAATAGTAAGGTCATCAATAGGAAACAAACCATTTATTTTGGGTACTACAGATTCTATTCTCAATCATTTGCAGTGTCACTATTATAATATAGTTAGCTTGATATTTATGTTAAATGTATACAGAATAAATATTGATTATATTAAATGGGCAAAAAATGTTGTAATTTCATGGTACGTCTGACATCTTTATGTTCAACAACAACACATTCTTCTCAAACATTATACTGAACGAAAAACAAATCCATCGTCAGGAATAACACACCCTTGATCTTTTTTTCTCAAAAACTCTAACCATATTTTCGTTGTTTTACGACACCATTATTCTGTCATCGCAAAATAATCTTGGGGTAAACAAGTTTCCTGTTTTGAGAAAAACGTCATCAGTGTTTAGAGATGGTGAATAACAAAGATGTCAACCTGTATGTGGTATCTCTCTTCAGTCTTATATATTACATACACAATTCAGAAGCATAAATGTTAAATTGGGATTGATATGGTAGATACTAATGTATAGTGGCGGGAAATTACTGTCTCGGAATATTCAGTCTTGTAGTTTTGGTCTCTGAAATTTCGGTCTCAGAATTATAAATGACCACTCAACTTGAATGACCGTTATGTTATGAAGTTTTCTGTATTCGATAGTTTGTTGTACTGCACACTTCGTGATTGATTAATAACCTGGTATGGGGGGCTAGGGTGGCGACGCGCCCCCAGATACATCTAATTCATAAGTTTTATTTATACCTGAGACCGAATTTTACGCTCAAACTTCATGTTAAATGAATGTCAAAACATGTCGAAGTTACTAATGTTAAGTATCTTTTTACAACGGTCAACTTTCAATATTCAAACTACATATTTTAGTAATCATAATTTCAATTTTTTTTTATTGTTCTTTAATAACACCATTATCAACTGAGACCGAGTTTTTAGAGACTGAATTTTCCAAGACCGAAATTTCTTAGAACCCTCATGTATCTATAATAACATACGCTATTTTGGTTTGAGATAGTATAAATCGTGAGATAGTATATTTTTCACAATTTATTAATTTAAATCTATCTGATATAATGGGGTTAAAGTAATAAAAATAAAAATAAATCTCTGAATACTGTATACCTTAATCAATAATCGTTTGGTAATACACTTTGAGATAGTATAACTCACAAAGTTTAGGGAAGCTCAAACTTGAATCTGAGGAAACTCTCGTTAATCTATCACATTTCGAAACCTGAAGTTGAAGTTTGTGATGATCGAATTAGAAGATCAAGTAAACCGAGCTTGTTAAAGAGCAAGTTTGTGATTGGTGAACTTGAGTGACAATTGTTATGTAAATGGAATAACTATTGATGAATCAAACCACGCACACAAAATGTAATGCGTACTGTTCTAAAATCCATAAAAGTATATTTTTTATTAGATGAATAAATTTGCATTTTCCAGTTGGATTACAGTAAAATTTTACATAGAAACAATGTGCTCAAATAAACGCAATTACATTTCATTCCATATTTACAAGCAATGTCATATATTGAGTACGTATATAATGGATATAAAATTATAATCACAATTTAATCAAGAACATCACTAAGAACAATTTGATATTTCCAATTGACCACAATAATTCTATGCTAATTTTCTTGGTGAATCCAAACAGTAAATGAAAAAATCCATCTACGTCACAATATTCTGTTATTCCTTTTGATATTCTTCATGTTTTTGAGAGAAAAATAATCAAATAAGTTAAAAAATATTCAGTGACATGCATATTATTAGTAACGTTTAATATAATATTTATCCTTTAATAAAATTAAATAACTTCCGAAATTGGTGCATATAATATTGATTATATTATATCAGCTTGTCTCATATTTGAAAATTTATGAAACAAATTTCTATATCTTGTATATGGAAAATTTGTATAATGAAGAAAAGGAAAATTGTCATCATGAAGATTAGGAGAGCTTATATCAATAAATAAATGTCGAATTCTCGTGTTTTAAATGGAAAATATTACATACGCTAAATATGATTAGGAATTTCAATCTGTGCTAACTTTTCCTAATTCAATTAAAACTGTTGATATAAATTCAAAGTAGAAGCGACTAAAAGCATATCTGAATTTGATTATATTTTAAACAGTTTTCTAAAATTCAATACGTGTATATTTTTATTAAACGCATATATTTTGAAGCTGCTTGAGTATACAGCTGAATTTGTTATAGACATTTAATTTAATTACATATCAATTAATCCATTAAATATGATGATAACACTATAAAGTAATCAACCTGTATTAATGTCTAAAATTTAATTCATATTAGTGATAACGTTACCAGTCTTTATTGTGATAGACAGAAACTATATCGAGTTATTTGTTATTTGCAAGGAACTCAGACTCGGATGAAAATAAATTTAATTTTAGAAAATAATAATAATAATTCCATCCAATGAAACTTTAAGATATAATATTAGTCAGTTCTGATATAAATCTCAAAATTTAACGCTCGTTCTCAAGTGAAAAAATTGTCATTTCAACTTCGATTATATATTATTTGAGCGAATTAGGAAATTTTAACTGTCAAAATTGTTTAGCTACAAATTTGAGTATTTAAAATCATTGACATAAAACATGTTCTATGATGATTTTGCTTTCCTAAAACAATGTAAAACCTACAAAGACAGCATGATTTGTGCGAAAGAAACTGTTATGAATTTTCCTTTTTCTATTTGCAAAGCCCTTTCCTCTACAAGGCGGATGTTTACAGCCTAATTCATCAGGCTGTTAGGGTTATCTCTGGTCAAATATGAGGAAGAGATTTAAGACGTGAAAAATCGTAAGGTGTCAACAGTAGTTCTGATTCATGTCGTAGGTTATAATTAATCACTTTCCCTGTTTTCTAACTTAAATTTGTTGATGTTTTCTTTTATGCTCTGATGTTTTAACCCTAATGAGTTTGACTGTCGAAATCAACGTGAGAGTATGACTATGTGTTAAAAAAATTTTTGTTGCCCATACTGTATACTAAACTAATGTGTACCAAATTTCAAGTAAAAATATTGAACATATAAGGAGAAATAAATACATCAGTATTTAAGACATTGGCAACTGAAAGACCAGATGTGTGATTGGGCGGAGTGTGACCCAATCACAGCTCGCGCATGTATCTGTATTTGATGAAAATGTGGACAAATTCGAGAGTATTGGCTAACCAAACTGTATTTCTAGGTTGCCAAACGTCACCAAAGTACAATTATATTACATAATTTACATGATTTACGGGGATTTACGACGATACGTAATTTTTTTTTTAAATTTAAATACAAAAATATATTGGGTATTTATGTAGGAACAAAGTCAAGAAAGGCCAGTAAATTTAAATGAATAACATAAACGATATAAAGTAATTTAAAAAAGACGTGCCTAAAAAACACACGTCAAACTCATTAGGGTTAATAATATTTTACTGATATAGAAGTAGTTAAAGGCAAAATGAAAATCAAGAAAAGGTAAACTTTAATAGGTATTCATTTTGATAGTGTAATTAATAAATTTCCTAATTCAATAAATTCATACTTTCTAAATTACTTTGCATAATTTTAATTACTCAAATAAAAACACTAGTGACAATGCAGTATTCATATAAATAATACTATGAATTTGATACGAATAAATTAAAAAAATATATAATTGAAAAGAATAATAATTAAAAATATTACATCAACGAAATCCAATACTGTTTTGTGATAATGAGCCATTTTTTGATAAGTTATCAGCATTATTATGGCAATTACAATATATGGAATGCTAACACGTATTTTCAAGATTGTAGTTGATATGAAATTAAAAGAAAAAAAATGATATTCAAGCTTTCAAATATGTGTAAATGGAGCACCTTTTTTCCTGATAGTTAGCAGATATCTTTCTCTTCGAAATCTTTGATACTAATACCTTTTAAAATAGAGTTTGCATTACTTATAGAATTGATAATTTTGTTATTGATATTTACATTATAATTAACTTCAAAAACGATACAATTCTTATAATGTGTTTATGGAACAAAAGATATGGATTTTTTCAAAAATTTACTATAAAATTTACTATAAACAGAAGGTTTTAATAAATTCTTTAAATTTATATTTCAAAGAAATTAATCATTGTCATATGATAGTTGAAGAATATTCATTTATTTAAAGTGGAAGGTACTAATATGTACATAATTATTATTGATTGTAGAATACTGATAAGGAGCGAATTTGAAATAAATATGTTTAATCCTCACGAAAATTATCAAACATAGAAAAAAGTCTTCTTGTGTTTTAATCTCTCAAATCTCGCGGCAATTTCAATATCTTAATAGTTTATATTTAATAGATCAATTTGAAATTATAGAATAGTGAAACGATTTTGTTTCTTCAAAGTAAGTAACTCTCAAAAATATCACGAGAAAGTTATTTAAATTATTGAGCAAAATCAAGAATTAATAAATTATACGTTTGTTTATTTGGGAAAAAGTTACAGTATTTCTGTCATCATTCTGATAAATATTAAATTAAAAGAGAACTCAGTTTATAAGTCAAATTGATCTAATAATACGCTTGAAAAGCTTTTAATTGCATTGATACGATTGGAATGGATGAATGCCTTCAATAACTAAATTAATATTTCATAATAACACGATGCATTTGAATAAAAGGGAGGATAATTATTACACAAGTTGAGCTTTATTCAGTGTCCAAGAAATTATTAACGTGTTCAAAATTCCATCATTTATAACGGCACTTGCACAGTAGAAACAATAATAAAAATAATTACATTAACCAATATTGTAAGAAATATACTTCAATATTATTGTTTGTATAACTATATAAAATGTAATAATTTTAAACTTAATCTACGGATATGATATCAAATATTTCATTAATGTTTCGAAATTTTTGAAGTCTAGGGAGTTGATATTTAGTAGTTTAATTACATTAGAATTCTTAAGTATAGGGAGATGACATTTAATTTTTCATTTACATAATAGAGGAGAAACATTGTATTTCATTTACAAAAGGAAATTTTCAAATGTCTATGAATATGAGACTTAATATTCTATTTACATTATAATTTTCTTAATTTTAGAGAGATAATATCCAACATACAGTTAGTTAGAAAATTGAGGTCTAACGTAACAAGAAACACAATATTCTATTTAAATCATTTATCTTCAATGAATTTTAATGAACTAAAATGATGTGTCATTTTATAATATATTGAAATTACTTTCAATTAATTTGTCATAAAAAAGCAGCGTATTAATTCAGTTGATTATTAATGATAATAGGAGATCAAATAAATGATGTCTAATCAAATGGAATAGAAAAACGTCATCGTATTTCCGTGACGGTATAAAAAATGAAATTAACCAGATTTTATCTAAATATATATATAAAGTAATAAAATTCTGTGTTATTCGTACGAGGAAAATATCGCCAATCAAAACATTGTTCTCCCCAATTCACAAAAAAAACGAGACAGAACTATCTCGTATAGCTAAATAGAATTTCTATAAAATGAATATAGAAATTTATAACTATATATTAAAATAAATGGTGTAGACTGTAAAACATAATAATTACTTTGGGGACATTAGATACCTGATTCTGAATTTATCTTATAATATTCTTATGTACCTATGAAATTCACTGAGACACATTTGTCTTTCATATATTTTCACTAAGATATTTAATGTACACAGGAAATTTCCCTCAAATTGGTATATTTGTTCCAATATGGCACAAGATGCAATAATCAAAGTCTCATCAGCACAACATTTTGTTTGTGTCTTAATGCAAAAATTGTCGCAGAAGAAATCCTCCTATTCCCTAAATACGAAGACAATGCCGCTAACTTTGGTGATGAAACAAATATTCTTTCTATTTCTTCATATCTAGACTAAGCAAATAATAAATGCAGACTATTGTAAGTTGAAGGACTGAATTACTTATAGTCAGCAGTTATTTTAAGATATCTTTAAAATTTTTCTTCGATTTCAATATAGTTGACTTACCCTCCTATGATATCAAATTCACTTCGCTCATTTCAATGAATAATAATGATCGAACATGAATTATTTATTATATTCTCGGAATAATGATATTGAAAATTGAATTAAGAAGAAAAAAATCTGTATATACCATTTAAAAATGGTATTATACTTATAATAAAGTACACAGGTGACATGAAAATAGTGAGAGTCTCTATAAAATTTTACATTACTACATGTTCAAACGCTAATTTGACCAAAATCTTCTTTTCAAATTAAAACTATTTTCATTCCTAAATCTTCAAATGTGATTATGAAATTATATAATATTATCTGATATCTGATTTGTAAATGTCTTCATTATTCTATATAATCAAATTGAAATTTTAACCAAAAAAAAACGACAAATACAGCCCACTACGTATAATCGAAGCGAATCAAGGTTGCTGTCAGTTTTTGAGTCACAGGACGTAGCGTGAGTCATTAATTCCAAATTGAGTTTGTGATGTAGCACTTAAAAGCTTGTTTAAGGTTGGAGAAACTCTTACAAAAAGAAATGAAACTTTTCACATATTGAGACTATTGTACCATAAAGATACCTCATTGTGAATTAATTCTTTGCGATAAAAAATTCAAACTTTAAATATCTTGAATAATATATTTAAAAATAGTGAAATAAATTTATTCACAATTGAATGATAAAAACTTTTCCTCAATCACCTGTTTTTATTAACGTTCTCGTTTACTTTCTATTTACTTCTAAAATATTAAACTATTATTATATAATGTATTTTAATGCTATTTAAACAATAGAGTATTCAATATTCTATTGATTTGTTATGCAAGCATTTAAACTTTCACCAAACTTCTCAGATACTATGACTAAATATTGAAGATTGAGTCAGGAATATATCAAGATATGTTGAAGATATTTGTGAGCTAAGATTACAATTTTTACTTCCAAACATACCTACATCTTAATTGCATAAAATTATCGCAAAAGGTCAAGATAAAATGTAACTCTTTAAATTATCGCTGTGTGAGAAGAGAGGTGACAAGAGATGTGTCATATCCACACACCTTGAGGTGACAAGAGATGTGTCATATCCACACACCTTGAGGTGACAAGAGATGTGTCATATCCACACACCTTGAGGTGACAAGAGATGTGTCATATCAACACACTCTGAGGTGACAAGAGATATGTCATATCAACA
Organism: Caprella mutica; assembly: GCA_947561585.1. Taxonomy (NCBI): domain Eukaryota; kingdom Metazoa; phylum Arthropoda; class Malacostraca; order Amphipoda; family Caprellidae; genus Caprella; species Caprella mutica. The sequence continues at coordinate 24,845 of CANNZV010004612.1, forward strand.
CACCTTGAGGTGACAAGAGATATGTCATATCAACACACCTTGATGTGACAAGATAAGTGTCATATCAACACACCTTGAGGTGACAAGAGATGTGTCATATCTACACACCTTGAGGTGACAAAAGATGTGTCATATCAACACACCTTGAGGTGACAAGAGATGTGTCATATCAACACACTCTGAGGTGACAAGAGATATGTCATATCAACACACCTTGAGGTGACAAGAGATGTGTCATATCAACACACCTTGATGTGACAAGATAAGTGTCATATCAACACACCTTGAGGTGACAAGAGATGTGTCATATCTACACACCTTGAGGTGACAAAAGATGTGTCATATCAACACATCTTGAGGTGACAAGAGAAGTGTCATATCAACACACCTTGATTGACAAGAATATTGTCCACTGGTCAATGACGGATTTGTTTATAAGTCTCTCTTCTCAGAGTTCTATTGAGTTTCCTCTCCTTTGTGCGTTGAGATGAGAAATCATCCAACTGTTCCGTACCTTCCAATAGATTGCAAACAAATGTTCATTGGTGTTAACTCTCACTATTTTATATGCTGAGTTTCCATCTGATAAAATTCAATATACGCATTATATGTAGAATAGATATTGATGTAAATATAATGATATTTCTTACTGAGAAGAAATTGCTTTCAATGAAAAATACTTTACATTTGAGTTATTTGAGTTCACAACATTAATAATTTGCAATAATATTAAACTATTCTATAAATTAGTATAATAATTAGAGACTTTGAACACGGAAAGATATACTCTTTGGATGCTTAAATAACTGATTATTAGTTAATCAGAGCATTTTTTAAATTTAATTCATCCTCTCTCGATTAAAAATCTTCATCCATACATAAATTATATTTTTTCATTCAAATTCATCATCTGATTGTTAACGTAGTGATCATAAATATTAATGATTAATAACAATTTTCAACACTAATAATGATAATCGAGAAAATATGAACCAATAAAATTGAAAATGATTTGGGTCAAACTCTAACATCTTTATCAAAATATGATTTAATGGATAAAAATTGCAATTTAATATAGTTCGTCTAAGAAATTTCAATATCATGAATGTATTTATTTATTTTAAAATCTTTAAAATGTGTAACTATAGTATTGAAAGATGGATTCAGTTAAATTTTTAATTACATATTAACAATTTACTAAAATATTTGATGGACACTAATTGGGAACGATTCAAATATTACATATAAATATTGAGAAGAAATTCATATAGAAGCTTCCACAACGAAATACAGAACAATATGGACACATAAATCGAGTATTTATCTCATTTTCTCTAATATTTCATAATTTAACCACAAGTCTGATTTTCACTCCGCGTTTTTCATTTATTTACTGTTGTTTATCACGTATTTTCTCATTTTTCTTAGCGTATATCACTCACTCACAGTCTGGCGAGCAAATTATAAATGATCCTGACTTAATGGAACGGTTCAGAAAATATATTTTTCATGTTAATTTCTCTTTTCAAATGAGCCTATTTTTGACTCGGAAAATATTTTGACAACCATACAATGGTTCTCAGATTTGATTTACTTCAAGACTTGGTATATACTATATTAGGTCAGCCTATACTGCAATCCAACAGACATTTGTTACATACAAAAAGAGAAAATATACTTTGGAAGAATATAATGTTTCATTTTTAACGAACTAACCCGTAAAAACTACCTAAACAATTATTTCACAGTACATTAGAAAAACACTAAAATGAATTTAAGTTATTAAAATTAGTTGCATGAATTATGTTTTATTGGAAGAAAGTACAACACTAATGATGTTGCTCAACTTAGTCTGAGCTAAGTGACGATATTTTTTCAATCCTCGCAAAGTGACTTTACTAACTAGAAGTGTTTGGTCAAGTCCTTTGCTCCACAGCACTGGAAGACAATCTGGTGCACCATGAATTTTCCGTTGATACGATATGGATAGTTGTCGGAGCCCCTTGTGATAAGAGAAATGGTTTGAGTGTTACTATAATATTAAGAGATAATTTTAGACCTGTTTAATAATTATTGGATGTGCGAATTAAAATGATCATATTTTTGGCTCCTGTGATGACCAAGCTAGAAGTGAAATAAGAAAATGGGGAGGGTTGGGGTGGGGGATTGTATAAATATTCATTCATTGATATAACAAGAGAAATACGTCATGATGCTTCAATATTATAATACTTAGATATTATAAACTAAAAAACATTATATCAGTTCGATTTTTCTTAAGAAGCTAACCATCAGTCTTCCAAAGGTAATTTATTGATGCAAAAAAGGAGTCAAAAATATTAATGATGTCATAAATTTCCCCAAGGCTCCTTCACAAAAATATCAGATGATATCAAAAAAGACAGGAGATTTATTATAAATTTTATGGCCTTTGAGCATACCTGAATCTTCTGTTTTTATTTTAATGAATAAATGACATTTCTATTAAATATAAAATATACAATAATATATGTTTTAAATATAGAGCAAGCTAAATAATAACTTATTTGATATTTCACATCAAATATTTTCATAAACTGCAACTACAATAATTACAGTGTTGATAAAACCAATTTCAATCCAATTATCCTTCTTGTTTTTGAAAATGGAAAATATTGTCTTTTTAAACGAAAAAGAAAAAGAAAAGAAAATATGAAATGGTGGTTTCACATTTTACTTCTTATATGTCTTTTTATTCTTTGCTTTTTTCCATGTATTTACTCTTAATTTTGCTTTTAGTTACATTTTTCATATATCTGGTTTACACATGCTGTTATATGCTAACTGTAATTATTTTTTAGATTTAATATATTTTATCTCAATATTTTATTTGAGAAAATTAATACATGATAAAATTTTAGATGTTAGGAAACCAATATAGATTTTTTCCTTGTATGGAACATTTTTTTCAAATTCTTTTGCAGTCTTTGTGCTATACGGAGAATATGAATAAAGATTATAAAAATGATACATAATTGAACCTTGCACATGTAAATCTACTAAGAAATATCATAGCCACCATACTATTATGATGTACCTTGAGAGCAGAAATAGAAATAGAATAAACCGTTCAAAGACCTGAAGGTAAAATATTTCTCTTTAATTGGAACTGGAGGGGATTTCAGCAGACCAAAGCTGGAGAGAAATTAATTGGAATGGCCTGGCAATGGAAGATAGGGTGAGAATTCGAATTGAAGAATATGAATTGTGAGAGGAACTGAATGGATGAATAGATTATTCATATAATAAAATCTAATGATAATAAAATGAATATGGCAGAAAATGTTAGTTGTCTTGAATAAAGTAATCTTATTCTAATTTAGGAGTTATTTATTATCTAAATCAGGAATCCCCAAAGTGGACGATACCGACCCCATGGTGTCGATAAGCGTCGAAAGGAATTCGATTGATACTAAGAAGCAAGAATTGAACGAACGTTCTTGGTTAAAAATAATATTCCAACATCATACATGTTAAATGCTATTTTCTCTCACGTGATCGCAATTGTGGAGCCCTTAAAGTGAGTATATAGTGAATATGGAATATGTCTAGTGATAGGTGAGCAGAGTGATTTGTGGAGGTTGAGAGTGGCATGAGACAAGGATGTACGGTGTGAACAATGTTGCTTAGGTGAATTATGTTCATAATTATGATTTAAAGCTGGAAGGAGTCAGAGTGGGGTAAGTTAAATTGAGAAATTTAAGTTTATTTTTTACAGATTATGGCCTTATTTTGACAAAGAGTGTTAGTGAGGCACTAGAGCAGTTGAGAGTGTTGAAACGGGTCGCTTGTAAATATAGATTAGAGGTGAACAATAAGAAGATTCTCAAGTTCTCTTGTTAAATGTCGTGAGACAAGTCTAACAAATTGAGGGAATATAAGTTGTGTGGGAGATGAGATATTCGGGTATGAGGGTGCAGACTGCGGAATAGGAGATATATTTATTGAGGAAAAGAAGAATTGAATGGTTGCGAGTGTGAAAAAAAGAATGTGTTGTGTTCTGTATGGGTCAAAAGTTATAAGATTGAGGGAGAAGGATGTGGATATTTTGCAGATACAATAGAATACAGCAATTCAGTGATTTTTTGGAGCACCAATAAAAGCATAAGTGTAATATGTACGGAGAAAAATATAGTGGCGCGATGAAAATTGCAATAATTCATAAGAGTGGAGAAGAGTATATAGGAACAAGATGCTGATTAGACTGATGAAAAATGCAGAGGTAAAGTGGAGTGAATCGATGAGATCGACAAGAAAGTTTATGAATTGGATAGGTATAGCAAGTGAAGAAAATGGTAGCAGAAGTGGTGTATGGAGAGTAGAGGGAAGAGGTGGACAGGACGAGCAGTCTGAGGCTGTACAGGAAGTTCAAGCGTGAAATGAAGGAATGAAATCATGAGGGCGGGATAGAATCGAAGCTGTGGTTTGCTGCGAGGACTGGATGTTTGAAGTTGGAGTAGAAGAATGGATTATGAGTGTTACAGGTGAAAGTTATGTAGAGCGCATAAGGTGGACGAAGTGCATTTTACTTTGGAGTGTTGGAAGTTGGAGAAAGAAAGAAGGCATGTAGTGGAATTGAGGAGACCGACTGAGACAGGAGATGGAGAGTTTTTTGTTGAGGGGTTTAGATGAGCACAGGGAGAACGATGTGACCGAGTTTATGGGGAGTTGGAAACACCTTATTAAGTGTTGGAAAGTTCAGAAATTAATTTGAAACAGTTCTGAGTGACTTGTGGCAGAAAAAATAAAATATAACAGTTAGTGAGGGATTTTACTTCGATTTGAAGAAGAAGAACCTTGGAAAAAGAGTTATGAATTGAGACTAAAAACTTAAAAAATTTCCAACGTAACAGAATTAATCTTGCTGAAACTCATCAAGAGCATTCACCCCATTAATGTCAATTTGTTTAATGACTAGCTATGGAAACGTATCAGTAAATTTCTGTTTATTATTTAAATAACAAGACATATTAACAGTAAATGTAAAAACATGTCCTGAAGTATTTACTAACAATACCTAAGGATTTTTTGTGTAATATTACCAGGGTTCGATCATAAAGTAAATACTCTATAAAGGGGTGAGCGAGGTAAAAAGTTTTGGGACCCCTTATCTAAATAATATTAATGCATGCGATACACTACTTAGATCTTACGTGTTTCGATGATACATATTACACAATGCAAATATTCATTTGTGTTTATCATAACATACCTTTATAGTATATAATCCATGCTTACAAAAAGTGCATATATAGTATTACTACTTTATTGTTTTTTCAAACAAATAATAATTGCTATTGATAAAATCTCATGTTTCAGGGGCATATTGTGTATTGTTAATTTTTTCTCTTAACAAATAGATTAATTACACTGTTATTGTATACCTTGCATTTATGCAACGATCCCAATTATTCGAATCACAATATAGTCGTAATAAAAGCTCATAACCCCATAAATGTGAGCATTATTTCAACTGCAATGGTACTTCCATTCCTGCGTCACAGGCATTATCTTAAGTTTCATTTTGTTTCAGATTGATGTAATTTTTTTCATTTCCTACCAAGTTATCATCAGCTATAGTTTGAAGGCATAAATATTATGTAGGAATTAGAACTGTGACATACTTTGATTTTGAAATATTCATTCCATTTCATTTATTCATTTCAGTTTATACATGAAGGCGTTAGTTATTCTTTCTACTAATACACTTTAAATCAATATATAATTATTTAGACTATAATATTAAATTTATTTTACATAAGATGCGAATACTTTTGTATTCAGTTCGATATTTTTTTAATAGACTAAAATATTAATTTTTAGTTTGTCCCTGTGTAAATTTTCTTCAGTGGCAATTTTCCTCAGCGGCAATTTTCCACAGTGGTAGTGTTCCAGGGGGCAATCTTCCCAGTGGCAATTTTCCTGGGGTAATTTTGCACGGACTTACATAAATATATAAATTATACTTTTTATTTTCTTAAACAATACTTTAGAAATTATAAAATATCGTAGATAAAGAAAAGAAATTGATCAAGTATTTGTTTCGTAATTGATTATTAAGGAAACATTAATACTCAACCGTCATTGTCTGAAATTTCTATTAGATTTGAATAGATTCAATAGAAGAACAAGAAAGCTGGATGAACTACATCACGTGTTATCGTAAATTTAAATGGAAATAGGTGTATAGAGACACTTTTAGGTACCTAATGTTGTTTTGAGGTAAAGGTATTTAGAAAACGATATAGATATTCATTTATAATATGTCTAGATGCTTTATTAAAGTTTTGAAATATTCAGAAGAGTTCTGATAAATTTCTTTGCTTGAAATTCAGAGTGTAGGAGAAAAATCGCAAGAATTACTTCTATTACACATTATAATATAAATATAGAACCAAATTTGAAATAATTTGCAGTTTTATAATCAGTAACCTGTTTAAAAATTAAAAAAAATATATAGTGATTGAACCTTTAATATCATATAGAAATGTTGGTTCATATTAATATAGAAGAATTATACAGCATGCTGAACATATTGGTTAATATTAAAGAGAACTTATCTGATATTAATTCGATCATCTGTACTGGTTAAAACTATATATAAACTTATATAAATTGGTTAAAGCATTCACTATTTTTATATTTATTAAATACACAAATTAAGTTTGGAAAACAGTTATATGGAAAGCGAAATTTGTGAAAGACTAAATCAAATTTTAGTATAATTACATAATATGTATGTAATCATATTAAGAAAAAAGGATGAAATATAATGATAATGAAAATTTTATTCAAAATTTGTTGTACATATACAGTATACACAGAGAATAATGCAAATGCCAAAATGAACATCACATTAAAAATAAATACATTTCAAAATTAAAATCAAGCCTATATTACACCAAATAGGTCTTTTAGGCAAGGAAAGTTAAGGACAAATTACAAATTCAATGTACTGCTATCACCAATCATAATATACATCACAACAATGACGCAAATTTAATGAACATTGGAGAAATAATACCGATAGACATTTAAAAATGATGATATAATTATTTTATTAGAAATAGCTAATATATGTATATAGTTATGTGGTATAATTTGGTTGCTCTTATATTCGATGGTGATATCCAAACAGAACACTCTTATAGGGTTTCTCCATTAGACAGGAAGAACCACATATACGAACGGTAAAAGAAATGAGCGTCCAATTAGTAAAGATGATAACAGAACTCATTTGAGTGTAAATCTAATTAAATTGCCATATGTTAGGTTTGAACATTCTGTATATCAATGAATACAAATAATCCGCCTATCCCCTATTCCGTCTCCCTTGACCTCCAATCTATGATCCATAAGTGACTGTATCAATTTTTAGGCATCCTCTTCTAGCTATCATCGCCCTTTCCTCTTGCCGGTTACCTCCATAGTTTGTAAGAGGATTGGCAAGAACGAATAGAATTTATAGATCAGGGCAACTGTAAACGTTACAAAGGCGACTGTTTTTCTTCTCTTCAGGAATATCTGAAGGAAAACTTTAAATTCCGCCCATTAGTTTGCTCTGCTAGTCTCTAAACAGCTTTCAATTCAAATGCAACTCACTCCTAAGCAACTTTTGACTCACTCCTAAACTTTATGAAAGTAACGCAAACTATCATAGTAAGTTAATTTATACACCAGGTACATTCAATATCAGTCTTTGTTGGTTAGTACAATAGACTCTGTCATAGTTATTTCAAAATACGTTAAATTCTCAAAAAAGTCACTTTTAATTTCCATATTGTAAGTTGAATCAGTCTATAAAATGAATAGGATTAACTATTATTTGATGGCACATCAGATCAACCTGCTTGAAAATAGTCCAACTAACTCACGCAATAAATTAATTCAAAGCATAAATGGATGACCCATTAGAAAAATGACCATTGAACATATGGATTGTACTTTTTCTCTCTGTGTATTGCTTATGTTTTGCATAGCTGAAAAAAGTACAGCTATTCAATTTAAATATTTGATTAAGTCATTTTTTCATTCTTATTACATATAACATAATATTTTTCTTATATAACGAATTTTTCATCATAAATTATGGTTCTATGTAAATTCCCTTGCGGAAAATTCCACCACGGAAAGTTCCACCAGGTAAGTTCCACCGCTGGTAAGTTTCACCACGGAATATTTCACCGCCGGAAAATTCCAACATGGAAGATTCCACTGCATAATATTGGATTTCATTTAAAGAAGGTAAAAAATTTATTCTTAACTGATTTAAAGAAAAATTTTTTTTGTGGATAGGATTCCTTTGAAGCTCTAAGCTTACTAGGTCTTAAGTCCATTTTCTTAATAAAAGTTATATGTACAGTGAACGAGTTGTCCCGACTCTTTTTACTTCATGTAAGGGACTTTCGTTTCAATAAATGAATATAAAAATTTATATATTTTCTTATTAACTACCAGATAGCTTGAAATAGTAGATATGAATAAAAAAATAAATGGTTAATGTGAATTTAGACTGTGTTTTATCATTTTCTTAGTTTTGAATTGGTGTAATCGATAGCGAACTTAAAAAGAATAATGAGTGCAAATTATGGTGCGAGGAAATAAGAAACTAAATTTCTCCCTCATTAGTAAAGGTAAGAAACTAATTCTAAACTTTAAACATGAACTAAAAAAATAATAGTTTATCGTCAAACATCGATTCTCCTAAAGAAATAGCTTCAGTAACGGAGTTGAAAGCAAGAAGAGTAAACGTATCTAGCAAACAGTTCTTATCGAAGAGAAAATCTCTTGAGTTATTATCAGCAATGTCACCATAAATTTTGTGTTACCTATTGGTGATTATCTGCTGCTTAGTTATTGCGGACGCTAAATTGAGAGAAGTTCTATGATTCGTGTCTCTTTCCGAAAGCAGTTTGGTCACGACAGACGAGGATGAGATTCAGATTCACACGAAAGCTGAAAACAAAGTCCAGTGCATTCAGCGCTGCTTAGTCGCCGATTGGTGCAAACTAGCTTGCTTCAAAGCAAATGATGTGTGTATTGTCTCTCGGTTGATTGTCTATTATAATCATTCAGGTAACGGAGAGCCAAAACTGAACTGCTACACGAGGATGAAAATTAATTTCGCTACTGGTGCAACTGTAGTTGGAGCTCCAGAGATTTGTCACAACGGAAAAATTGCTCTTGCCCCAAAAAATACATTAGTGGATGGTATCTACTACCAAATGAAATTTGCAGACTGCTACCGTTCGGTTTTTAACATAAACAATCTTATTTACCTTCTGTTTGACTTAGGTGAAGAGAAACCCATTACGGAAGTCATCTTACGGTCTTATGTAACTTCAGGAGCTAGTCATCTGGCAAAATACTTTGAGAAAGCTGATATCTACCTGGGAAAGACAGCAGATATCACCAGCATCGAAGCAATGGATTTTGATGGTTTCGTGAAAATAGGAGAGACAGTTGCACCAACCATTGCGGCTGAACTGCATCATTTCCAACTGAAGGAGAAGTTCTTTGGTAGGTACCTTCTGATCCACAAGCGAGCTAAATACATGTGTGACATTTCAATTAATTGAACAGTGAAGGCAATTAGGCATGTCCTTTTTTAGACCAAAAAATGGCATGTAAATAACAGACATCACGGTATGAAAAAAATATTGTCTGAGACTAGCTATTTCGATATTATTCAAAAAATCAATAATTTGTTTTTATTGAAAATAGTTACTTTATGAATAATGTACCGGAAATCTAATTCATTTGTTAAAAACTAATTCATTAATTACGATTAATATCATTATTGGTTCTATTTATTTCTGAAGTGCAAGGAACACACATTGAAAGTAAAAAAAAATTCTAATTTTATTTTTTAAATTATCATATATATCACTTATAGCACTGTACTTTACCTTCGGAATGAATAAAATTGAGAGGATATACCTTATCACTATCAAAATTTATTTTGTATTTAAAATATTTATTTACAGGAAAACCCTTCAACGTTTCGACTATTTACAGTCATCTTCAGGATCTGAAATAAAAAAATATTTACTTATTTTACTTGTTAATTTTAATACATGAAAAACGTACAATCTTCTAAATACTTTTCCTAAAAAAAAAAAAAACTAAATGGAGATAAAATTAATTTATACATGTATGATGCTATTAAAACAGGTATTTAAAAACGGTAATGTTACTAGTGAAATGACTAAAAGTTAAAAATTTAAGTCCTAGAGTTTAAAACGGAGCTTAAAGAAGAATGAACATCCTGAAGATGATATATTTGAAAAGTTGAAGTGTTTTCTTGTAAATAAATATTGTAACACACAATTAATTTTAATAATGATAAGGTATATCCTTTCCATTTTATTCATTCTTGTTTTGTTTATTATCATATATTTTAACTTAATTTGAATTGATAAAACATCTTAACTGAAATTGTATAGAGGCATAAAGAATGTTGAGCACATTGGTTAATATTGAAGAGAACTTAGCTAATATCAATTCAATCATATATACTGGTTAAAAATATATATAAACTTGAAATGTATTCAATATTTATTTGATAAAAAAAATAATTTTGCAAACTGTTATATGACAAAAAGAAATTTGTGATAAACTAAATTGAATTTTAGTCTAAAATTACCACGCTATTAGTTAAGAATCTTCTTCATTTGTGGTAAATTCATTATATTGCAATATATTTTGATAAATTTTTAGTTCCCGTCCTTATTTGATTTAGGGACGGGATCTAGGAGCTTATCCAAATACCCCATTCCTAGTTCACTTTTTTAATTAATTTAGAGACGTGAACTAGAATCCTATTCGATTTAAAAATTAACAAATAATAAAATATGTAGTAATTTTCTGAATCTGTAGCCATTTGATGAATTTTAAATTCAAATTTTCCTTTTTGGTATTAAGTATTAGTAATGTAGTCAAGAAAATTTACTTTCTGTCAATTAATATTTCTATTGCAACATATTGTAATCACATAAAATGTAATTAAATTTAAGAAAAATAAAATTCAAAAATACCCCCTTCCTAGTTCACGTTCCTATGTCAATTAGGGACGTGAACTAGGAAAGGGGTATTTGGATTGGTTCCTAATTCACGTCCCTAAATAAAAAAGGGATTCGAACTAGGAATTCACCTATATTTTGTAAAACATCATGTATGTAATCATATTAAGAATAAAGGGTGAACTATAAAATCCAAGGACAATTTAGGAATGAAAATAGAATTAATGTATTAGAAAAAATTAATATGTATATTATATATACAGTTATATGGGATAATTTGGTAGCTCCCATATTCGATAGTGATAAGATCCAAACCTGACAGTCCAATAGTGTGAGTCGATTAGACAGGAAAAAATATTTAGAAGAACCACATTCGACAGCAAAAAGCAAAGAACGTCCAATTAGTTAAGATGGCAACAGAACTGATTTGAGTTCTGTTCAATTCAGTTCCCAATCGCTAAACAGCATTCAATCCAAATGACATAAGAGGCTCGTGAAGCGGCAGAGAGTGACAAAATTACTTAGAAATTGCATTATAATGAGAAACTCATAGCTACATATGTAATTTAAAAATCACTAATTTATACATCCTCTTATATATGTATAATGATTATTTTATGCTTTATTTTCCTAAAAATATAATGAATCAATATAATTATTACTAAAAGGTTTAATAACTGTTGAAGTTATATGGTTAATTTTTATATTGCCTCAAACTGTTGACTAAATCTTCTTTAGTTGCTTCACGGGAAGAAATTACTGAAATATGTAATTATTATATACAATGATTTTTTTAGAAAAGCTACAAACTGAAGATGTAGCTAAGCTCTCTGTACCGATAGATAAGTTATACTGTACCCAGTTGAAAATAGGAGCAGGTTTGAGGCAGCGGTTAAGCCGATCGGGGTAGTCACCACGGCAGCCAAAGAGCAGCTTAAGCGCAGCGTGGGAGCCAAACTGACCGCTTTGGGAGCTAATTCTACTCAGGTGCAGCTGTGCAGAACTACTCTGGGCACCTGCTCCTATTTGCCTAGCGCGCTGCCGAACTGCAGAAATTCAGCCCATAGCAAAAACTGCCTTAATAGTAATTTAATATTACAGTCGTGGATGTGGACCGCGTATTCGCAGTTAGGCAGGCTAAGGCAGCGCGCTAGGCAAATAGTAGGAGCAGGTGCCCGGAGTAGTACTGCGCAGCTGCACCAGAGTAAAATTAGCCCCCAGAGTTATCAGTTTGGCTCCCACGCTGAGCTTAAGCTGCTCCCTGGCAGCCGTGGTGACTACCCCGATCGGCTTAACCGCTGCCTCGAACCTGCTCCTATTTTCAACTAGGTAGCTAATTAAAGCCGTGTTTACATCATCAGTCAGCACATAGGTATACAATTGTGAATTCCTAGGGATTCACCACACAGGATATAATTTCACTATGAAACTCTGTTCTTGCACTGAAATTGAGAATAGGACATTGTTCGTTCTGATCAACACACTGCAGTTTGCTCAGTGCGCTGTGAGCAAAAGGAAGATGTGATGTGCGAGGCTCCATAGCGATCAACAGCATGACTGCCATTTCCCGTTTTCTTTGTTTTCGGAAGCAAGTTATTTTGCATACAGCTTATTTTCTAACAGCTTGACACATTCTGAAAGTACAGCCACCAATCACCACACTGAGGTACATGTTGTAGTGTTTGAACACTTTGAACACTGTCGTGGTGATATATATCGTGAGCTAAGTAGACGCCTTGCTTTTTATCTAGATTGTGACTGGCAATGTAAACACGGCTTAAAAAGTTACCTACAGAAGATGTTATCTATAAAGATAACCAACTTTCAGTAGATAAGCTACCACGTGAGACAATTTTTACATAAGCTATCTACCGAAAGATACAGTCAAAATCTTGGCATGAATTTCATTTTTTATTTTTATCTGAATTAGCAACAACAGAAATGTGAATACGAGCAATGAAATAGTTGATAAATGTTGGTATTCTATTATTTTACTTCATTGTTCAACAAAAATTCAACATAATTTATTATTCATGAGTTTATTTATTGGATTATTTTATGCCTATAGTAAGTTATTTATCTAGAACATATATTATGAGATATCATTAAAAATTTAGATAGTTAATATATAATCAATATTAATCTACATATAAACAATATATAATCAATGCATAAATACTACATAATCATATTACAAAAATAAGCATATTTCCAATAATCCATAAAAATAAATATTTCAAATAATAATATTTAATAAATCTTGGAAGGTAATTATGAAAGGAGTGTCAAATCACATTTCAAAATAATCCTAAATTATTCTGTATTCAATCAATATTTATTTAATATCTAATCTGTATCTATTTAATATTCAATTAATATTTAGTCAATGTTTAATAACTAGTTAGTCAATATATGTAATCAATATTTAGTCAATATATGTAATCAATATTTAGTCAATATATGTAATCAATATTTAGTCAATAT